>NC_051170.1:134720827-135004006 GCF_013339725.1 Rhipicephalus microplus
GCGAAACATCGCCTCAATTTTTTTTAGGATTATAAGTGGGCAAACAAAGATAAATAAGGATTTATATATTCAGCCCCCTGGAAGGCGATGTGATCGTCTTATAATAGTAGAGCAATTCAACCTTATTTCACACGCACGAATTCTTTCCGCCACTCCTTTTTCCCAGACACAATAGATATGTGGAATAGTTTACCCAATGCGGTTGTGCAACAAACAACATCAGTGGATTTTGAAAATGCATTGGACGGTTTTCTTTGTGGTGATGCGTGCTAAATTCTATTGTCAGCATTTATTCGTTGATTTTGATGTGTGTAGTCAGTGTTGTTTGTTTCTTATTATTTTATTGTTGGTTATTCATCTCGTATTTATATGCGCTTTTGAATTTTTCTTTTTTGTGCGAACGTTATGTACTTCGTGACACCCTCCCTCTATTGACCCCAAGCACGGCGTTGACAGTATCAAATAAATAAAATAAAAATAAAAGAAGCTGAAACGACAGCAGGTATAGGAAACCTGAGTGTGACTTCGTTATCAATTGCTTCGACGGAAAAAATAAATGACGTATCTTGGAATGATTGAGATCCCGTGAAAGAGGAGTTGTGTTTTTGCGCATGTATAAGATGGATGCAGATGGTATAGAATTAACAGTTGGAAGTTGAGCGCCTGCCTTTCTTTACGTCTGTGTTGTTTTTTATTCTTATATATACAGCGGTAATACAAACCAAGTCCATAAATGACCAACCCGTCCGAATTGCGCAGCACTCATACAAAAAAGCTACGCTATATATACGCAGTGCTTGAAACACCTTAGCAGAAGGAGCGTCATTTCACGTCAAACTTCCACTGCAGAAGACATGTTCCCTATCACCTCCGATTACAAATACAGTGTAATGATATGAACTTTCGTGACTCTCCAAGTAATGGTCTAGCATTGTAGAGATGCCATCGTTGTTTCGAAACGTTTCTGTTGGCCTTTTCAACTGAAGTATTGTCAGTGATAATGGCTGTTTGTTTACACTAAATAATAAATTATTTGTGGGAAAGGATATGCAGAAGTAGTCTATGTAAGCATTATTTGTATTACGTTTATGAGTACTGCAATGCTGACTTACGGATTTAGCAGAGCGGATATATGTTTGCAAAATTTACACATTCGCAAACTACAATAAATACAGGGATGGTACGCATTGCATATACATACGCTGTTGCGAAAAGATGGTGTCAAATAACAGACATAACTGCATAGGATGAAATCAGCACTACAATAACGAAATCACCATTGAGGATAATCGCTACGGTGATGCAAATATACCAATTTATCTAACTCACATAATTATAATTCTTCTGCTTCTTCACACATACATTAGGCAAAATTAGTTTTTGTTAATATACGTGGCAACCACACACTGCATAATTTGTACCTACTGAAAGCTTTAACCGCGACTGCATTGTTTATGGTTACTTACGGCTAACCACGGTTAGAAGTCGCATGGTAGATGCAACATCAGTTAGTCTCCCGACCATGGTTATCACACAGCCAGCAAGGAAAGCATCATTTATTCGCACAAACCGAGAAGCTAACAAGATGGCGATGCAGCCCCACACCAGCCGTTAACCGGCTTGAGTTAATGGGCAGCATCCACGTTGCTGCTCCAGGATTTACATTAAACACGACTACAGTGGGCGACCAGTAGTAAACGAAAACTCGTGCAAAACTAGTCTCGCCGAGGAATGACTAGCAACGGTCCACGATGGGCTAAGAGAATCGCTACACGATGTTGCGGGTGAATTAAAATGTCTGCAACATTGTACGGCAACATGGTAATCTCATGATGAAAATATAAAACGGCACTTGGAGAGAGTAAGAAACTGATACACACAACTTGGTCAATCTGCCTTTCTTGTTGGAATTTCCGCACCCTTTTTGCATATTTCGAGATACTGTACACGCTAAAAACCTGTCTTATGATTGAGCCAATGCGGTTACTAACCGTTGTATATCTAGTTGCGATGCAATCGTTATACGTAAAGGTGCACGTTTAGGTATGGCGAGTGGTAGCCTAGCAAGAACATTCGCCCCCGTAGCACGGTCAAATCACTACGTTACTGCAGTAACACATTAATGTTAAAATGTATGCGTACAATCTAAAAGCCCTTTTTCGTAGATGCAGGTGAAAATAATTTTTATTAGTCATTTCAATCATGATATGCATTGTCCATAAAATTGATCACACATGGATGATTATCAGTTAAGCTGATGTGTTAAGCACTATATTCACAACCTCTTTATAAACTGTCTTAGATCTTTTTGTTACCAGTTGTGTTACTTAACGTGTTAAAACCACTGTTTTAGGTTTCCCAGTATCTGATAACAATTTAACGTACATTTTTTTATCAACCACCGCACAATAACACGGTTGCAAATGCAGATACTGCAAATAACTTGGGAAGCCATTTTCGAAGAAAAGAACGCTGAGAAAGCTTTCAAAATTGTTTATTAAAATATTTATTGATGTGTGCATAAAATGCCTCTCCCTAAAACTAAACAAACCAGAAGCAGACCGGAACCTACAATTTCCGAGAAAAGCTAGCACAAAAATCAATAAATATGACAGAGTATACATGCAAGGTTAAAAAGTTCGTCAGAATTCTTTCAAAGATTTAGAAGTTTAGAGGAACACCTTAATCAAGTAAATATGATAATCGACAATTCAACCATTATCTATAGCCATGCTTGTCGTCTTGAAGAAGCTTTGTAAAACTGTAGAAGAACATTGATGATATGATGAGGCTCTTGTGGTGGTTTCGTTCACATGGCAAGTTGCAAAACTGGTATGGTATGACATGATTACATGACCAACACAAGCGACCGACCCTAACATCAAAAGCATGACATGTGTGTCATGTTACAACATGACTACATGCCACGCTGATGATGTGCTCGTGGCCGTTTCGCTAGCGTCACATATACCAAATTTGGTATAACGGTACGTAAATGCATGACGAAGGTATGTGACTGGTGCAAACATAAAAATCTTAAGATGCGTGTCATGTACCAACATGAGTACATGCCACGCTCCTGATGCACTGGCGGGCGTTTCACTAGCTTCACTTATACGCAATTCGGTATTAAGGCCGGGACGTGAATAGATGATGAAAGTATCATACTGGTGCACCATTATCAACAAAAGATGCGTGTAATGTAAACATGCCTACATGCTATGCTCATGATGCGCTCGCGGCCGTTTCACTAGCTTCACATGTACTAAACTTGGTATTACGTGAAACGAACGAACGACATAGGTATATGACACATCCAAACATGATAATCATGACATGTGTGTCATGTAACAACATGTCTACATGCCACACTCACGATGCACTCGCGGGGCCGTTTTTTCGTTGCGGACTGGACAGCTCGATGGCAGTAGCGCATGTTGCGTCGAAGCACTTCACTAATTTCAAAGGTAATCTCCTCAACAACCGGCTTCTCGAAGAAGTGGTAAAGGGCGGAAATGTTCAGAGTTCTGAGGACTTGGTTGGACCGCAGCTGGTAAGCTAGGAATTGAAGTTCACACGGCCGTACTGTGAAGTTGCCAAAATGGAGGAGCGTTGAATTTCTTTTCAACATGTCCACAATCGCTCGTGTGCCGGAAAAGCTCTGGACTCCAAGCCCCAGATTCATGTCTAACACTGACTCGTTCTCAGCTAACGCATTCATGACTATTTGCAGAGCCACGAGGTTCATATAGCAATGGCTAATCTGGACATGCTCCAATTCTCTTGTCTGAAACAGCAGCTCGGCGAAGTTTTCTGCGGCGCACCTGTTGAAGCTGGTCTCGCATTCCAGATTCAAGCTCTTCAGGAACGGGATAGCGGCCAGTGACAGGAACAGTGTCACAGAGGGAGATGCAGTGTTGTCTGGGTAACGCATCGACATAGAGTATTGTTACTCTGTGGCATCGGCGCGCAATGCAGCATGTTGCATTTCGCGCTGGTTGCCGTCGGGCCGCGCCGACGAACGCTGGTCGCGCCTAGCGTCAGACTATAGAGTGCTCACGTTTTGCGAACATAGCGTCGCTTCAGATGAACTCGCGGCCGTTTAGCGAGCTCCAAATATACTTAATTGAGTGTTACGTGACGTTAATGAATGACGAAAGATATGACTGGTGCAAACATGATAATCATGACTCGAGTGTCATGAAGAACATGACAACATACCACGCTCATAGCGTGCTCGTGGCCGTTTTGCTTGCACCGCATATACAAAACTTGGTATCACGTGACCTGAATAGATGACCAAGGTAAACGACACATTCAAACATGATAATCTTGACACGGTAGTCATGTGGCGCATTATTAACCATCACCTCATAACATTGTGCGGATTTTAAAGTGACTTATCAACGTTTCTTATTCATGCTTCGCATATCATTGATTCTCACTGTACGTGGGATCTGCCAATCTTTTAAAGACAGAACGTAGTATGTTATGTAATCTTTTCTGCCATCAGACAGAAAAGTGTCCATAAACAATTAATTCATAACAAGTATACTACAGTATGACCATGTGTTATCATCTTTCGTACTGAAATTGGCATATAGCATTGCCACGTTGCTTCCTCAAGCTTACTTATCATCCCGTTACGCTGTACGCTGTACCCAGCGCAATAGGGAGGACAGGCTCAAGTTTGAACAGCGCCGTTCACCACCCTAGCGGAAGTAGTGCAAAGCTCTGGTCGCTTGGACGGGCCGCTCTTGCTGGGTGTAGGGCAATGCCATTGTCTGGTGTAGGGCAATAGTCATGGCGCAGCTTAAGGCAAATCTTGCAAACCACTTGTCGGGGGCGATGAGCGTAACAACGCAGTCCGGCTTCGTATTGCCGTACGTAGCAAGGGACCTTCAATTCTTCGAAAGTGACCAACGCAATGTTGATCTGACCCAACATGCGTGCTTGAAGCATTTGGGTGGCAGGAGCCCGAAGTTCATCTACTAGCATGGAAGACGACGTACCAGGCATGATGTCAGGGACAATACCTCTGCAAGAGTTGTCCAGTGCTGCAAAGTAGGATAAGCACGCTCACCAAGTCTCAGCTCCCGCACCCTGTAACGCGTCGGCCACATGGGACTGGGGCGTACTGAAGATCGCTAGGTTTTGCAGTGGTCACATTCGGAATATGATGTCCTCACGGTTTTTGGTAGTCAAACCAGCAGCGCGCCAGAGAGCACCGGAGAGTTCAGGGTGCGTCCATCTATCCAGGCAAAGCCCTCCATGAAGGCGTAGAATGATCTTTTTATCGTGTATAGAAAGTTCAGGCCGATGCTGGTTCCCACTCTGCTTGCGTACATAGCGCTGAGAGACGCCCGAGATGCTCTCGCTTGGTTGGGTTTCCATGTGGATGTTCACCTCGCGGGCTCGTCGCTTCTTGATGGCGGTCTTTCGAGAGCCACCTGCATCGTCGTCATCAGTGTGGTCAGCAGGACAGTTCGAGGCAGCGTCGTCCTCCATTCTTCCCCCAGTGAAAATGTAATTTCGTAGTCCGGAAAGAGGACTAGTGAAAGCTTGATCAGATGTCAGCCCCAAGGTTTGCGTCTTGGGTGTCGTTACTGCCGCGCAACGCCCGGCAGCGTTCTTGGTCGCCGACGGCGAATCTTGCTCATTGGAAGATGGCGTTACGGTGGTTGAATGCTCTATCGACACAGTGTCGTGAGATGGCTGAAAGCCCTTCGCACTGATGCCGGCTTCGGGCCTGTAGTAGGGAATGCGGGAACCGCGCCGCAGTAGCAGCAGCCGCGTAGAGGCCGCCTCAGAGCGTTGGAGTCCCACGCATGAATGGACGAAAGATCAACTCACTGCAACAAGCTTGGCTTCGGCAAGGAAACAGCCACCTGCTGAGTTGAGAGCTACCACCAGTTAGGCGAAAAGTCTCACAGTCGAAAAATGCACACTGATGCAGGCGAGGAAACGGGGAGCGTTGCACGAAATTGCACCAGAAATGTGATACTTGGAATGGACTTTCTAAGCTAACACGACGCTGTCATTGTTCTGAGGTCTGAATCAATCACGCTAACCTCAGAAAACACCATGCCGACCACTATAACGCCAAGCATCAAGCAGTTAGAAGAGCAGGTCACCATGCCGCCTTTCTCTAGCGTCGTCTGTTCTGGTCACACCAACATATCCACAGTGTGAATAATGATTGCTGCTGCGAAGCGTTCGTCAGTCTGTCCATGCGTCTGTTCGTGCATCCCTTCATGCGTCCGTCCGTACGTCCGCTCTCCCGTCCGTCCATGCGTCTGTTCTATCTATCTATCTATCTATCTATCTATCTATCTATCTATCTATCTATCTATCTATCTATCTATCTATCTATCTATCTATCTATCTATCTATCTATCTATCTATCTATCTATCTATCTATCTATCTATCTATCTATCTATCTATCTATCTATCTATCTATCTATCTATCTATATAGCCGTCTACAACATTTAGGTCTCCTGGTCGTTCCGTTAATGGTATAGATACCAAATGTGGTATGCAATAACATAATTAGTATTGCGAGCATAAATAAATTGTACTGACTTGACTATCATGGCATGTATGTCTTGAATATTATCATCTACACTTCATGGTCTTGCTGCTTTTGCGGTGATTTCGTTCACACGACATATTGCAAAAGTGGTAAGACAAAACATGACTGCATGGCCAACACAAGTGATAGAACCTAACGTGGAAATCAAGAAATGCATATCGTGTAAGTCATGAGTCATGACTACACACCACGCTCATGGTGCGCTCGCGTTCGTATTGGTATCTTCACATACCCAATTTGGTATAACGGGGCGGGAATGAATGACGAAGGTATATGACTGGTGCGAACATGACGGTCATGAGATGCGTGTCATGTTTGAACTTGACAACATGCCACGCTCATCAGGCGCTCGCGGCCGTTTTGCGAGTGTCGAAATTACAAAACTTTGTATTACGTGACTTGAACGGAAGACGAAGGAATGTGACTGGTGCAAACATGGTAATCGTGAGGTGCGTGTGATGTAAAACATGTCTACATGCCAGACACATGATGCGCTCGAGGCTGTTTCGCTTGCTCTACACATGCGAAATTTGGTATCGCAGTTACCTGAGTAGACGACGAAGTCAAATCACACGTCTAAACACAATAAATCATGATATGCGGGTCATGTAAAACATTACTAGTTGCTACGCTTATAGCGTACTCGCGGCCGTTTCTCTACCTCCACATATTCCAAATTTGGTATTACGTGAAGTGAGTAGACGACGAAGGTAAATGACACGTCCAAACATGATTATCCTAGCATGAATGTGAAGCAAGGTATTATTAACGTCCGCATCATAACGTTGAGCTGATTTTCAAGTGACTTATCAACCGTCCTCATTCGCGGTTCGCAGATCATCGATTTCCACTGTACTCACGTGAGATATGCCAAACTTTTTATACTGCGAAACCAGCATGGCACCACCAGTGGAGCCTGCAGCTACCGCACCACCTGTCTTCCGCGCCGTTCAGTAGAGTACAGGGTTTCTAAAAGAGACAGAGGAGGAGAATACAAGAGGAAAAAGTAAGATACGCGCAGGCGCTGTGAGTGCGACGATGTGGACTACGTGAGAAAGGAGTGACCGGGCAGCGTAGGGGGGGAAATGAGGAAGGAGGCGTGCACCCGCAGTGGGTGAGGACACCGCCGTAAGGCGCGAAAGACGGACACAGCCTATCCCATAAGCGGCTTCGCTTGGTGGATTCGGTACTCAAAACTGGGTCGTTCACGATCTCCGACGCCAGCGTAGCTCCTGCCAATCAGCCCGCCATTCGAGGGCCTCGCCGATAGGTTCCCCGGCAGCTAGCTCTATCGACCATGCACCCCCGTATTACTGTCTCTTATTTTTGTCACTCCTGTGCGGTTAGTTTTCTCTGTTCTTTGTAATTATACTTACATTTATCTCCCTCTCTCATTCTTTGTAAGGAACATAGCTGTGTCGCCCGATTAGAAAGACAGAACTTAGTTCATTCATTTCCTTTTTTCAAGAATCATTCATTTATCTAAAAGACGCAAAATCGTTTATAATTCAGTTATATTTAGTAAAAGACGCAGATATGGCACCGCATCGCACGCGAGAGGGAAAAGAAATGGAGTGACTAGGGTTCCAGCACCTCCTACAGGAGCGCTTGCACTCTATTTGTTCCTTCCTTGACGTGACGTAGCTTGACGAGCGCTTGCTTGCATATGGACGCACGCACGCATGGAGGAATGCACGGCACTCTTTGTGGCTCTTCAATCGTAGGAAGGACCCACGTCCTTGGGTATGTGAACTGGGGGGGCGCGTGGCTGTTCACCTTTGGAGTAGAGGGAGCGCAGAGTCGCATCTTGACGTTGAAATAATAGGCAGATGCTCGGGTGAACAGGGAAGGACGTTATGGACCTTCACTACCGCCAATCTGTACGCTAAAGGGAAACTGCACACGCCCCTTTATCTACAATTCCCGTCTGCATCCACTTTCCCCATTCCCTCAAGGAGGACGCGCTAAGCGGAACCATGCTTCCGCAAGGGTACATCGAACCTATTGGCACGGCTTTTTAGCGCTTCTCTTCCCGAGTCAGAACCTTTTTGTCACTTCTCTCTTTTTTGTTCAATCCGACCATTTTTCCTTGATCTCTTTTATTCCCATACCCCTCAAGTTTTTCTGTTAGGGTGTCCTCACTTAGACAGTTATCGTGCGTTCTTTCCTCATTTCCTAACCTTTTCTCTCCAACATTCTTAATTTTTAATGAATAAACAATGAATTATCTGTAAGAGTTGTCGAAAAGAGTGGCTCTTTTCTTTTCTTCTACAAACCATTTCATCATCTATGCCACGAGCACGGTGGACACTCACGTGCGATTCTAAGGTTCAAAGTACCACCCAACCTTGTTGGTGGTTTCGATCATCAACCTGCTTCCAACTGGCATGGGAAACTTCAGGTGCGTTTCGATGAACGACATCCATCCGCCCGACATTTACGTGCGAAATAGATGCCAGTTCAAAATACCCAACTACCCACGGGTAGTGTCTTCGCGTTCACATGTGCACTGACGGCGATGCCCTCTATTGAATCGTCAGCTGCAGCCAGGCAAAAAATACGACTTTGATCACCAACAGGAAAAACAGAAGTCCAGAGAGGTAAGTTTGGATGTTCTCTGTTTCCTTTACACCTGACTAAAGTTATGTCAAATAAAATTTCATGATATTGCCCCTATACCAGCCCACCAATGGGCCAGTGGGGTCAGAGACGACCAGTATGCCAGCCATTGTCGTCACGCATAAACGTCGTAAATATCCGCAAATATACGCTCCCTAGTAAGAATATTGGTGGAAGTGCTGGGTACGCCTACCTAGTTGTTCCGGCAAAGCAACACGGGAGTTCGGAGTGGTCGCCATCTTCATGTTCCCGCAATGGCTTAACAGGCTAACCCACAAGAGCAACAGCAGCAGCCGCAGAAGCAGCAGATGCCTCCTCTGATTCTCCTGCCTCGACGGAACCTGTTCGGGCACAGGCAAGGACAAGGTGAATGTTGAAGATGGGGTCTCATTGTACGAGCGTGTGAGCGAATACTATAGTTGGGACCCAACGTTGATGCTGACCAACGTTGTATTTTAGCTTGCGGGATACGGCACTCACCTGGTATGAGATGCATGAGTCGGAGTTGACGAGATGGGACATTTGCAAACTGAAGCTTGTCGAGTTGTTTAGCAGGCCATTTGGGAGACAGCAGACCGTGAGGAAAGACTTGGAATGTCGCGTGCAGACATCGACAGAATCCTATGTGTCTTATATACAGGACGTATTGGGCTTCTGTTGAAAGGTCGACGAGAGCATGAGCGAAACTGACAAAATCGTCCACATATTAAGGAGAATTACCGACGACGCCTTCAATCTGGTAATTGTTAAAGATTGCGCCACAATCGATGCGGTTGTGAAGGAATGTAGGCGCTTCGAGCACGCCAAGAACTGTCGAATAACCCGCCAGTTGGCGCGTCTGCCTAATATACTGCTGGCACTTCGACCTGCGAAGACTGCCCCAAGTTCACGCAAGCTGCATCATCCGAAAATGTAACCTGAGTTGTTCGCCTCGAACTCGAACCAATGGCTCCTGCAGCCACCGCTTCCGACAGCTCTCAAGATAACGCATCCCCCGTCTCCATCATCCAAGCCGTCGTTCACCAAAAATTGCTAATCTCGGCATCGCACCTGCTTGCGCTGTTCGCACTACCGAGAGTTACGCTTTAGTTAAACAGATCCCGGTGTACCCTTCACGCTACCCTTCCCGCTATCGGAACCTTGCTGAATGGAGGACGTTGGATGACCGACCGATCGGCTTTCACGGCTCTCGCGCCAGACACATTGCGGGCTACTGTGGCAACTGTTGGACGTCCAATTAATCCTGGAGCACAGGGGCATGGCGTCGCTTTGAAGGCAACTCTCGCTGGCTTTCTACTCTGTAGGACCCTCAGCCTGCTGCTATCAACGTTTAGAGTCGAAGGTTTAGCCAGTCACCATCACCCCAAGGCCGCCGATCACTCTCGCTGATGATTCCTCGATTCGCTCTCCTGCACGACCGGGGTCCCCAAACTACGAGAAACTAGACCATGCAGCTCCCGGAGGTGACGCTGCATCAACGACCTGGTCTGCAAATCCTCCGTTGACTATTCCTATACACTGCAATATTTTGGATCCTTTGGTGGATTACGTAACTGTTACAGCCCTCATAGACACTGGCACACAAATTTCAGTCATGAGCGCTGCTCTCTGTAATAAACTGCGAAAAGCGACCATGACTCCTCTTAGGTGTGGAGTTATGCTTGCCAATGGGAGCACATCTACTGTTCTCGGCATGTGCACCTCTCGCGTGTGTATTGCAGGCTGTCAGACTGTGGGATTGTTCACCTTGCTTGTGCAGTGTCCACATGACGTGATTTCCGGTCTCGACATTCTGTGTGTGCACTCCGCCCTTACAGACTGCTCGACGGGCCTTCTTCAGCTTGAACTGTCTTTTGACGCCGCTGTTGCCCGTGATGCTCAAATTCGCTTTTGTGCCACCGAGTTTTTGCACCTTCCGCCGCAAGCCGCGACTTACGTGCAGCTCATGTGTGATCCACCTGTGCGCGATGGTGAATATGTTGATTCACCCATTAACGACTTTGTGCTAAAACATTCCATTGCTGTCCCGCACACCATGGTGAGAGTACGCCCCAACCAGGCCTATTTGTCACTTTCAAACTTTCGTTTCTCCGCGCACGTGCTGCCTGCTGGTATTAAACTAGGCATCGTGTCGTCGTGGCAAGAGTGTGATATCTGTGAACTGTCAGCTGAGCTACCTACTCCGTGCGTCAACTTGCTCACTGCACCCAATCTTTCAAGCATTGACGTTGCCAGAAACATAGCGCCAGATAATTTGCCCTCCGAAGCAGAGGACCTCCACCGTCTCTTGACATTTTATGCGGACATATTCGATCTTGACATCCACTTTTTAGGCCAGACATCAGTTGTGACCCATCACATCAACACCGGCGATGCCAACCCAATACATCGCCGCCCTTATCGTGTCTCCTCGGCCAAACGCTCTGTCGTCCAGAAAGAGGTCGAGAAAATGCTAGCCAAAGACGTCGTCAAACTCTCATCTAGCCCGTGGGCATCCCCAGTCGTGTTTGTCAAGAAGAAAGCCAACATATGGAGTTCAACACTGTCGAAATTTGGGCTTGTTGGTGCATTGCGACGACTGAAAATAGCGCTAAGAAACGGAGACACAAGAAGAGGACACACGGCACAGGCGCCTGTGCCGTGTGTCCTCTTCTTGTGTCCCCGTTTCTTAGCGCTATTTTCAGTCGTAACATATGGAGGTTTCGCGTCGGCTATAGACATCTCAACAAGGTCAATAAGAAGGACGTTTACTTCTTACCGAAAATAGATGACGCCCTTGACTGCCTTCAAGGCGTAAAGTTTTTCTCGTACATTGACCTTCGATCTGGTTATTGGCAGATCGCTGTTGACCCACGGGACCGAGAAAAAACAGCGTTGGTAACCACCTATGGGTTATATCAATTTAAATTAATGCCGTTTGAGCGTTGCAATATGCTGGCCACTTTGAGCGCATGATGGATTCCTTTCTGCGTGGCTTAAAATGGTCTACTTGCGTGTGCTACGTAGATGATATAATTGTTTTTTTTTCACCGACATTCGCGAGCCAATCTTGAGCGACTGTCCAGTATTCTCCAAGGCATTCCACAACGCTGGTATCCAGCTGAGCTCCTCAAATTGCCGTTTCGGCTATCGCGAAATAAGTGTACTTGGTCACTTCGTTAACGCATCTTAGGACAGCCCGATCCGGACGAAAAATTCGTGCAGTGACTCAATTTCCCGTACCCTCTTCTGCTAAGGATGTCTGCAGCTTCGATCCTTGGTTTCTGCTCCTATTTCCACCGCTTCATCCAGAATTTTGCCGATATTGCACGGCCTCTCACCAAGCTTCTTAAAAAAGACGTCTAATTCACTTGGAATTCACCTCAAAGTGCTGCATTTTCGGCGCTCATTGCGGCTCTCACGACTACGCCATTATTAGCCCACTTCGAGCAGACCGCACCGACAGACGTTACTACTGACGCGAGTGGCCACAAAATTGGTGCTGTTTAAGCTAAGTGTCAGTATGGACGTGACTGCGTCATCGCCTACACCAGGCGCCTTTTGTACCCTGCCGAGAATAACTATTCCATCACTGAAAGAGAGTGCCTTGCTCTTGTTTGGGCCAACACTAAACCTCGCCCGTACCTGTTCGGCCGCGATTTTACTGTTGTAACTGATCATCTTGTGATCTGCTGGCTTTCGTCGCTCAAGGATCCCACGGGATGTCTCGGTCGTTGATCTCTCCGCCTCCAAGAATACACCTTCTCGGTCGTGTATAAATCTGGGCACCTCAATCAAGATGCCGACTGCCTGTCACGATATCCAGTGTATCCGCCAGGCGCCACAGAGAGAGCTACTGATGCTTGCGTCTTATCAATATCAGAATTTCTTGATATCGCTTCTGAGAAACGCCGCGACCCGGACTTATTCCCATCATAGAAAGCCTGAGTTCCGCTACTCTACCAACTTCTCTGAACTTGTATTTTTTTCACAAAGAGTTCTCTACCGCCACAAAAGGCGCCCTAATGGTCCTGACCGCCTTCTCGTCGTGCCTTTACATTTGCGTGTAGATGTTTTCCGACAGCTTCACGATGAACCAGCCGCTCGTCACCTGGGTGTCACCCGCACTTATGATCGCGTCTGGCGCCGTTTTTTTCTGGCCACGCCTATATTGCTCTGTGCAAAAGTATGTCGCCAGCTGCGACCTTTGTCAACGTCAAAACTGACCAACATCGCTTCTAGCTGGCCTCCTTCATCTTATTGATATGCCTGCCTGAACCATTCTACTCCGTAGGGCTCGACCTTCTCGGGCCATTTCCCACTTCTGCATCCGGGAACAAATCGGTTGCCATTGCGACCAACTACGCGACACTGTTACGCGATCACCCGCGCTCTCCCAACAAGCTGTAATACCGATGTTGCCACCTTTATACTGCATGACATCCTTTTGCAACAAGGTGCTCCTCAACAGCTCATTACTGACCAAGGCCGATACTTTTTATCTCGTGTCGTCCAAGATATCATACGTTCCTGTTCCACGAACCACAAGTTCACAACGGCATACCATTCACAAACTAATGGACTTACAGACCGCCTGTCTGGCACTATCACCGACATGTAGTCGGTGTATGTTTCTCCAGGACCACCACGACTTGGACGCGACGTTACCCTACGTCACCTCCGCTTACAACTCCTCCAGACATTACACCGCACGCTTTTCCCCGTTTTACCTTCTTTATGGACGCGAACTCTCTCTACCTCTTGATACAATATTTCCCGCTGGTTCAAGCTCCCCTGTCACATACGTCGGCGATGCCATAGAACGAGCCAACGCAGCACAACAGATTACCCGAGAACGACACATACTTTTTCAAGCCTCTCAGAAAGATCGGTACGATTGTCACATTCGTGAAGTTTCGTACGCACCCGGTTCTCTAGTACTCTTGTGGACACCTCGCCGTCACATCGGCATCTCAGAAAAGCTCTTATTCTGCTATGACGGACCGTACGAAGTCCTACGCAAGGTCACTAACCTCACCTACGAGATACAGCGAGTCGTCAATGAAGCGCACTCAACGCCACCACCATCAACTGTTGTGCACTTCGTAAGACTGAACCCTTAAGTGTCACCCCACACTACGCTTTTGTGACAAGTGCCGGGTCGGCGCTTTCACGCCGTGGGGTAGTGCCACAAGGCAGTAGTGGGATTGTGGCGTAAAGCGGTCGAGGGTCTCTGCCTGGAAGAAAAGACTGCGAAGTGGAGAGAGACTTGTGTCAAAGGAACTGACAAGTATAAATGTCAACATTAGTGACGTAATTGCATCTCATATCTTAAACTATATTCTTATATAGAATATGATGAGGTCTTTCCTCCACAATCTAAATTTACATCCCGCAAATTCTTAGAGAACAGGCTAGCGGATTTCCTACAACATACACAGATTTGTAACACAATAGCCACAGATGGTACTGTTAATGAGGAAAGGGCAGGCGTAGGAATAGTCTCCCAATCACTTGACTGGTCATTTGCTGTGAGGCTACCCGATTTCACTCCTGTTTTTGAAGGGGAGCTAATGGCAGTCATCATGGCACTGCGAAAACTTCCGCGGAATGAGAACAGAGCTATAATAATTACTTATTCGCTCTCCGTATGCACAGATCTTACAACTTCTCATACCTCTCGTGCCACTACGACGTTACGATCTTTAGTTCCGTCTCAGCTGAAGTACCTGAAATTGGTATGGGTACCAGGTCACTGTGATTAACATTATATGAAATGGCTGACGCCTTAGCTCATCGCTAGATCTCCCAATAATTCAGGTTCTTCCGGTGGTTGAATACTTCACCGCAATCAGGTTTAGAAGGTAAGCTATGCACACAGATAGGGTGGAAGCAATAACCACGTGGACGGAATATAATCACCTATAATATTCATGGAAATCGCAGCGGAGCTATTCTCGACAATCAGAAGTGATGATCACCAGATTTCGATGTCGTGTCCCCCCAATAAACTTTATTGGTACAGGGCTGGTCTGACGATATCACCCCTCTGTCTGTTCTGCGGAGAACTGGAAAATATCACACATTACTTTCTGACAAGTTCAAGATATTCTCGTATCAGAACTTGATTTCTAATTACTCCTTTTACAAAAACAGGCTTGACCTTATCGGAGGAAAATATTTTAAGCTTCGGTGTCTCGGGCTTGGGATACTGCCTCAGGGATGCCTTTGATGCCGTGTGTAATTTCGTTATAAATACTCAACGGGTATCGTTTTACCCTGGTATTTTAAATTATTCGTCTTTTCGTAAGGTTAAAACTTTAGTTTTCAAAATTATTCCCGAAAGGTTATTACGGCAGTCTGGAATACAGGCTCAAAAGCATATTACTTGTTAAAGTTAATATTTTTCGTAAGTTTGCCATTTCATTTTTTATTTCTTTATTTTTGGTTTTGAATTCCATAGATTGCCTAAAATAATATTTACCAGTCTCTACGTTGCATTCTTGGCCAATCTCCTAAAGTGGGTACGTGCCATGTATCTAGCATAGCAAAGCAAAGCAAAGCTGGTCCCAGCCCGCCAGTGTGCCAGCCATTGTCGTCACGCATAAACATCGTAAATATCTGCAAATACACGTTTTTTTTTGTAAGATTATGATGATGATGATGATGATATGTGAGGTTTACCGTCCTAAAACCACCATATTATTCAGAGATGTCGTAGTAGAAAGGCTCCGGGAATCTCGACCACCTGGGTTTCTTTAACGTGCACCCAAATCTGAGGACACGGCCTACAACATTTCCACGTCCATCGGAAATGCATCCACCGCATCCGGGATTCAAACCGGCGACCTGCGGGCCAGCAGCCTTAGCCACCTTAGCCACTAGACCACCACGGCAGGGCTCCTTGTAAGACTATTGACGTTCATTGCGAAGCCACACCAGTGCTTACCGAAAGAGGAAATGTTAAATTATCCTCGACGTCAACCACCTAGTGTAAGTTTATGCGGCAATGCTGCTTGTAAAACACATGGGGCTTATCCACTTACCGGAAGGACATCTGCACACATGCTCATCATATTGAAAGGCATGGCGTTCTGTTAATTATTGATTGTTGTCATAATATTGTGCACTGAAATCGGAGCTGAACCATGCAAACGCTGCTACTGAAATCCACGAAAGTGTCGATGACTGGCATGATTAGGCTGTTTTACACATTGTTTATATTGAAACCAAGAGCCAACCGTTTTCACCGATTTTATTACGGCGAGCTAGCATGCAGCATGTCCGTCTTGTAAGTGACTAAGCCACATGTGTTTCACAAACAGCAGTATCCTCGCGTAAACGAGAACCAGGTGGTGAACATCGATGCTATTGCAACATTTCCTCGTTCTTTAGCACCCTGGAGGCACAAATAACAAAAACTCGTTAGGTGCAGAATGCTACCAATGCATTGACTTCGGATCAGTAGAAAACCACGCTGAGTGCAGAAAACATTTGGGAATGGCGGATGAAGTGTGGCTTCACAATTATATAGTCGATATCATTGATTTTTATTAGACTTGGCTTTTCGCCCTTTGGGGCGGAAACGAACAACATGCGAACTAGCCTCTTTGGGCTTCTGGTATTGCTCACGATGATCCACGTCATATTTTATGCCTGGTTGTAGCTGGCATTTCAATCGTGCACGTCGCCGTCAATGCACTTGTAGACGCGGAGGCACTTCATGTTTAATATCCGGAGCGACTTCGCACATTGAAACTATCACCACCTAATTGAAACCACTCGCAGGTGCCTCGCCACACGGTTGGGTATATAGATGGGTATACCGACCCGACAGGCAAAGTGATCATGGATATGTGTGAAAGACTTGATTTGATCATATGCAACAGTACCGAGAAGTGTGAAGGGCAAATAACATGGGAGGTAGGAAAGCTGCAGTCGACGATAGATTATGCGCTGATGTCACATAGGATGTATGATAAGCTCAGGCGAATGCACATGGATGAAGGTGGCTCCAGAACTCTGGGTAGTGATCACATACGTATCAAGCTAAGTTTTGGAAGAGCAGTAAAATTGGGAAGGAGGCAAGATGAGCAGCTACAGGAAAATTTTTATTCAGAAAGGCTCATTGAAATAGCCACTAAATAGCTTGAGAAGTAATCACAGAGGATAATTAAACAGTGAGGACATACACGAATCTAATCTGACTGTTTGAGCTAGAGCTTGCTAAGGCACGGGACAAGTCACCCCGGAAAAGAATACACAAACCCAAAAGTTGGTGGGATGAGGAAGTTAAGAGAGCCATAGCAAAACGTCAGGAAGCCTCTAGGGAACACAGACATGCTAAGCAGCGGGATGAACAGACAGATGATGTTGAAAGAAAATGGGAAATCTTTCTAAGCTGTAGAAAAGATGCACTCCTTCTGATCAACGAAAAGATTAGAAGAAAGGAGCTGTGTGGCTGGCAGAAGTACAAAAAATAAATAAAAATGCAGCTGCGAAATTTTGGAACCATCTAAACTCCCTCAGAAATGAGACGAGCCTAAAGCAGAGGTTTATAACCACAGCTCAAGGTGCTAGGCTAGAAGGAGACGAAGCTATTTATTATATAAGAACAAGGGTAACAGAAAAAATTCAACAAAGAAGTGCTTTATGCGCCACAATATACAAGAATGAATAAAGTAGCACAATGGCTCCATTTTCACAACGAGAGTGGGAAAGGGCTGAGCAAGTGGTTCCTAGTAATATATCAACAGGCCCAGATGGCTTTCCAATTATGCTAATAAAGACATTAGGTCCGAAGTCCAAGCAGGCTTTGAGAGAGGTAGTGAACAAAATAATAATCGATGGAGAAGTTCCCGATGGATGGAAACTTGGCAGGATGAGCGTGATCTATAAAGGAAAGGGGCACAAAGCTGACATAAACAACTACCGTCCTATAACAGTGACATCAGTGGTCTACAGGCTGGCAATGCAGATGTAAAGAAAGACTGCAGGCATGGATAGAGGATGAGGGGGTGCTGGGGGAACTGCCGAATGGGTTTCAGAAATACAGGAGGTAGGAAAACAATCTGTTCTCACTAACGCAGTGCATCGATATAGCAGAAAAGGAACACAGGCCCCTGTGGCTAGCATTTTCGGATATCAAGAGAGCTTACGTTAGCGTGGCTCAAGAGGAATTGTGGGAAATACTGGACACACCAGGCGTGGACGATGTAGTCACTAATCTTTCAAATGATATCTATAAAGGTAACAAGGTAATTATAAAGTGGGAAAAACGGGTATTCAAGCCTGCAGAGGTAAAACGGGGGCTTAGGCAGGGGTGTCCCCTGTCACCGTTATTTTTCATGATGTACCTATAAGGATTAGAGGCCAAATTAGAGGAAAGTAGACGGCGCTTCAACCTCTTTTTTGTGAAACAAGGAAAACTCATTGAACAGGAACTACCAGCATTGATGTACGCAGATGATATAGTGCCGACAACAAGGAAGATTTGCACAGATTGGCGGACACCTGCGGTAATGAGAGAGATAGGTTAGATTTTAGGTTCAGTAAGGAAAAATCAGCAGTCATGATTTTTAATGACAAAGAAGGTAGTGAGCTAGAATACAGGAGTTCACGCTAGAGATAACAGATAAATACAAATATCTGGGCGTATGGATAAGCAATGGGGCTGAGTACCTAAAGGGAACACGAAACATACGTGACGACTAAAGGTAACAGGAACTGCAGCGGTAATGAAAAACAGGTCACTGTGGACTTACAATAGGTATAATGTTGTGAGAGGAATATGGAAAGGGGTCATGGTTCCTGGTCTGACGTTCGGCAATGCGGTCTTGTGTATGAGATCAGAAGTTCAAGCAAGATTAGAAATTAAGCAACGTGGAATAGGTAGGCTTGCCTTAGGAGCTCACGGGAATACAACAAATCAGGGAGTACAAGGTGATATGGGATGGACATCATTTGAGGGCAGGGAAGCATCAGCAAGATAAAATTTGAGAAGCGATATAGAGAAATGGGGGAGGAGCGTTGGGCTAGGAAAGTATTCAGCTACTTGTACATGAAGAATGTCGATACAAAATGGAGGAAGCGAACCAGAAAATTGACTGGTGAATACTAAGAAAACAGCAGGGGGCCAAACCAAAAAGAATTATCGGTTAATAAGAAGGTGAAGGAAGCTGAGACCGATATGTGGAGAATCGGCATGATTAGGAAGCCCGCACTAGAGATCTATCGAACTTTTAAGCAGAAAATTGCCAAGGAAAGGATCTATGATAATATTCGGGGTAGTTCTCTACTGTTTGAGGCCAGGACGAGAGTATTGCGAACCAAGATATATCGGGCCAAATACGAAGGGGTAGACACGGTATGCAGTGCGTGTGGAGAGGAAGAAGAAACTGCCGAACACTTGATATAGTTTTATAAAGGGCTTCACTCTATAGTTCAGGATGATGGCGCAGAGTTTTTCAAAGTACTGGGGTTTAGGGACGGGGAGGGCAAAATAGACTTTAAGTGGGTGGAATCAACTAGAAGGAGGTTATCTGATTGGTGGCTGATTGAGTCAAGGCTATCTGGTTGAGTCAAGGCACGAGTTAAAATTAAACCCTTCACTGCAAAGTACGAATCCTCAACCTCACTATTTAAAGGAAAAAAAAATATGAATCTAGTTTCTAGTTCATTAAGTATTACGGCTTGGTGGCACTAGCCACAGCCCGATCTAAAGGGTACAGCGATATCCATCCATCCATCCATCCATCCATCCATCCGTCTGCCTGGTCCGTGCCGTTCATACAAGGCAGGAGCCAAATAGCGAAGGTGCTTGTATACGCACGACGGAACAGCCGCAAACCCCACTTCGTGTGTGCATGCGTGCGTTCGCAGGCGCGCACGTCTCCAGACACGTGAACTAGTGAGGAAGGACCAATTGCGCGTGAGCAGTCCTGACGAAGCAGCCGGCTTCCTCCTCGCTCTCTTTTAAAAGAAGAATTTCTTAGCGAACTTGGGCTACTTTGAGCGTATCTATCTATCTATCTATCTATCTATCTATCTATCTATCTATCTATCTATCTATCTATCTATCTATCTATCTATCTATCTATCTATCTATCTATCTATCTATCTATCTATCTATCTATCTATCTATCTATCTATCTATCTATCTATCTATCTATCTATCTATCTATCTATCTATCTATCTATCTATCTATCTATCTATCTATCTATCTATCTTTCAATCTAGCCGCCTCCTACTTTTTGCTCTCCCGGTAGTTTCGATAACGGTATCCATTCCAAACTTAGTATGGCATAACATGACTGTATGAAAAACGTATCTGAGTAGTCATAACATGAAAACCACGACATGTATGTCACGAGTGTCATTATTTACATTTCACGATCAAGGTTTTTTTGTCTCTCTCGCGTGCGCTGTCGCACCAGCATTTTATTATATGCGCCCCAGATAGAAGTGGCACATGCTTGACTAAGCACAATCATTTGTTAAATCGAAATAAGAAAGGTGGCCATTTTACACCCTCTTTCGGCAGAATACATGGTTTCGTTTCGTGTGTAGCCTGACGTAGAGAATGCACCCGTGGTCCTAATATAAACAGCAGGTACAGACTTACATCAGGATCAAGGACGATGGTGATTCATTGCCAACGATAGATTGGCGGCAATGGAAGCGCTTCTGTTTCGACGGTAATTATGAAGGAATTTCCTCAAAAATCCGTCGATGGCGTTCGGGTTCTGCTGCTTCATACCTATGTGCAACAAGTACCAAAGCTGTCACGCCAAGAGTGCGCTATACTTTCGAATCTAGATGAATCACGTGAAACCAGAACGGGAGTAAGTGCCTTGGCAGGGCAGGTATAAAAGCGCGCAGGACAGTGAGGAACACTGCAAAGAAATACTACATCTTTCTTTTAGCCTGAACGGACTTGCCAGGCAGTTGCTCCCGTTAGCAACTGCCTTGAAAGGTGGGGATGATCTCCGTTGGTCTCAAAAGTTGAAAAAACCAACATGGCCATCCGCGTTATGCGACTGCCTTGGGTCCACACAACCGGATTTGTGCGTGTTCAATCTTGCAACTTCCTTCATCTCGGAACAAGCGAGAAAGAACTTAAGCGTTGGTTAAATTTTTGTACTGCGATCCGTCGCGTCAGGATATTTTTATGAAGTTACGCAAATTTGTAGTGTCTTAAGCTTCAAGATTCCAGCCATAAAAAAGACGAATGCGCTGCTGAAGCTTCTGGCGCCAACCATATTCACAAAACGGCTATGACAACCACGTTCGCGTTTTCTTTCTTTTTCGTTTTTATGCATTAGTTTTCTTGCCACCTTACCATTACTTTCTCTTTCTCTTTAGCCCTGTCTTTCACCTAACCTTTTTTTCTCTATCTGTCTACAAACAAATATGGTTCTCAAGTACGGTAACGCAGTGTACGGCAGACCCCTTCTTTGCCGCTGCTGTTCTAGTGACATTGCGTCGTGATAAGGATAGGTTACTCGCTGAAAATGCTTAGGCATAGCGGCAACAATGAAGTCGCGCAACTACTCAATCACTACTGAAAAAACCTTTGTGGTGTTGGGCCAAAAGCAAAATAATTGGCAAAAAAAGGAGCGCCAAAGTCATACACTGAAAACGAGTTTGAGCCTTTTAGAGAGTTTTGGGATCGTAGAACAAGGTGGTGGTGCCTATTGAAGCGAAAGCCACCAACTTACATTCTTGCTAGCCACCAGCCTGATTTAAACCTATTGTTTGAAAAATACTGGTCGTATTTCATTTAGATTTGAGTGATCAGACTTCGCCAACGGTGTATTGCTGATAAAATGGCTCTTTTCTTGAGATAAACAACCAATTTTTGATGCAGAAGGCTTGTTCATGTTTTATCTAGCGGCGCAGAGGTGAGGACACTGTATTCAAATCCGTTTTCCAAAATAAGGCAAATTCACCCACAAGTGAAGAAGACACAGGATTTGGCGCTCGTAAAAAATACTTGATTGCTCTACTTGTCGAAAAAGCTCGTTTTTTGCCACTGCCCCCCCCCCCTTTCCCCAGACGCAACATTTGAAGCAAATGTGATCCCACGACGCAGGAGTCGATCTAGTGCTGCAATTGAGATCTTTACAATCTGCAATGCATTGTGTGTTTCCTATGTAAATTTCTGCCATAGGTTCTTGCGATAGGCACGCGTACCTTGCAAAAGAAAATGCGGCACGACAGCAGCGTTCGGAGTACTGTTTTGCCGCTATTTATCATGAAGACATTGACAACAACACATGAAATACACAAACAACACCTTTTCACACCAGTAGGCACAACACACGCGCACTGAAAGAAAACACCTTAAACAATACACCACACATCGAATACTAGCCCAACTGGTTTGCCCGGAAGCTCCACCGCGGTGGTCCAATGGCAAGGGTACTCGGCTGCTGCCCCGCAGGTCGCGATATTGAATCCCAGCTGCAGCGGCTGCATGCTCAATGGAAGCGAAAATGGTGTAGGCCCGTGTGCTCAGATTTGGGTGCATGTTAATGAACCCCAGGTGGTGAAAATTTCTGCAGCGCTTCCACTATAAGGTGTCTCTCATAATCATATGGTGGTTTTCCGACGTTGAAACCCATATATCAATTAACGGGTTTCTTGGAGCGTAAGCGTAAAACGGCTCCTAACCCATCGACAACACTTCGAACGTGTTTTCGTACATCATTTGCATGTGTTCGCTCTTCCGTAAGGCCAGTACAGATATTGTGGGGCGTCATGCAGGCAAATGTAAACACCTTCGGCTCCGAATTATTCAATTCGTCTTGTTGTGCCGCTTGAAGAATGGTAAACGTGGACACTATTGTGTGCTTCTCATCATGTCTTTAATGCATCGCTCACTCAAACTTTCTGAATAACAGCGCTGCAAATGCATCTTCAAATGACCGTAGTGATTCCATGGGCGTATGATGGGGAGGAATTTGCTTTTGCAGCGAGCTGCCAGCGTCTCATGGCAGCATCATGTTCTGAGCTGTTTAAACAACTTTTGTTTTTCCGTTCTAAGTGCCTGGGCCTGCTGCAGCGCAGAACCTCTCAAAGACTAGGACGAGACACTGAGAGAAATATCTTGTACATTCTAACACTCGGACGCCATTGACTGTAAGGGGCCTCTGAGAGCGAGTGTGCCTGTGTTTACCGTTGTGGTCACTTGAGTACATAGTTTGAGAAGTCCACACCAAAATGCACATTGAAATATAAATAAAGGGCACAGGGCGACGCAGTACCAGAAGCTGCTGTTTACCACAAGTATGGTTAATATTGCCATGGTAGTACTCAAAATGTGAGTGCACAATACCTAAATTTTCTAATTTTTTTTGTACTACGTGTGTGTATCTTTCTGTGGTTGGCATCGCACTTTCCTTCATAGCAGTGCGTCGTACTGTGCGTTTCATTCTCATTTCACTTGGATATGGGCTCTTTTTCAGAGTTCCTTTAACTCTTATTACACATCAACTCACTCAGCTGTCCATTTTACGATGAGGCTCACTGAATATAGACGGTTCCACTTAGTAATATTTTTGACAATACGAAATTTCGAGATTGACACGCTATTGGACAGGTTAAATGCTGTACTATAAATAACACTCTGTGAGTATAGTATACCACAGTGTTAGTATTTGCCAAGATGATCTAAGATGTACGAACTGTTCGAGTTAATGTACAGTGAGGCACAGGGGAGTGTCCACAATACACTCTCTTGTGCACAAACAGGTGGGTGAGCAACACCTGTCGCTTTGCCATAAATGTTTTCCTGAAAATGATACTAAAATTGCATTAAGGTGTTTTATCTATAAAATTGGATGTCTTACAACTGACTCATACTAGACATTGCAAACTTTATAAGAAAACATGATGCAAGTGCAAAACTGAGATGCTGTTAAGTAGTTCTTTGCAAACTTTCTACCTAAATTAGACATGATGAGAAATACACGATGGTGAAGAAATGTGAAACAACTTCAGAAGTGAACACTTGTCCTGTGTGCCACCATTCCAACAGTATTGGGCTAGTTGTAGTTAGTTTTGTAATATAAAGGGTTGCAATCGTTACAAAGACTCAATTTGTAAATAAATAAACTTTCAATAAAAAAAGAAGCTTGAGGCTTGTGTTTTTAGATTTATGTGCACATGATTGAGCTTCAGGTGGTGAAAATTTCTGGAGCCATGCACTAGAGGGTCTGTGATAATCGTACAATGGTTTTTGGATGTTAAACAACAAAAACAATTACCCTTTTGTATATAAACACGGGGAGCACTATCCTAATAATCAAACCCTGCTGCTGTGTTAAGGACTCTGAATGGGTCCTAAACAAAATGGCAAAAATAAACAGCACATTTGTAGTTATGACAAAATCAGAGCTGGACACAATACCAGCACCTTTCCTTGCCAGATATTGTGTAAACAATCAGAATACTGTGCAAAGATCACAAGAACTATGGCCCCATCATGTAAAACAAAATGTTTAGAGGGAAGGAACAACGTGACTCAATAACAATGTTCAGCAGATTCACCAGAATGATATCAATGCGATAACTTAGCCTTGTATAAGTGCCACGTCTCCTAAATGCTATAAATATTTGCATATAACCATTGGTTTCAGTGCTGATATTTGATTAATGATGTGACAATACCATAAATTGCATGTGCTTCATAAAAGCACAGTGTCACTAAACACATATCTGTCGCATCCTATGGTCGTTATTTGGTTTCTTTGACAAGATTTATCTTTCTAGCTAAAGCTTTCGCTCTATTTGTGCTTTCATGTGAGAACGCATTTCTTCCCTCTGCACAGCAGCTCGCATGCCCGCCAGCACTGAAGGCATTGCAGAGATGCTCCGGATATAAATAAAAAAAAACTTGTGAGGGGAGGTGAAAATGGGAGTTATCTATTGGTCTCGATCAGGATAAATGACATGAGATTGTGAGTTTACCTCCTTTCTTCCACCTCTTATCCGCGTTCTTTCATAAGGAACTAAAATTGAAGACGCAGAATCATTTTACACTTAATTTTTTATTCGCTAAGGGTGTATGGGTCCGAATAAAGGTGGTATTACGCCCTTAGAAGGCCCAATTCAGCTAGTTTGTGTTTACAATGTATGGTGTCGTATTTAAATACAATATTTTCATAACTTTTAGGAGACTATTTTAAAATCAGTGCTGATGGTCACCAAGGCAGGTGTGTGTGTGTGGGGGGGGGGGCTATTGTGTGTGTATTTGAATTAGCGCTCAGACACTGTACCCATTATTTTATCGAGTCTAAGTACATCTTATACGATTATCGACATAACAACGAGCACTACGCTCGCCGGTCGATGCATTGTTGCTGTGTTTCGTGCCTTATGATTCGGGCGAACCTGGGAATTGTTTTTTATACCCTATATGTCTTATCGTATTTCATTCTGCGTGAGGCAGCAAAACATGAGCATGTCGAGTTAGTATTCTTGTCGTATGTTCCTTTCTTTCTCTGCGTTCTCTCGCTATCTGAAGAGCAAGCTAGTCAGGCTGACATGTTGCTATAATATTATTGAAGACATTTGTCGGTAGTAGCCTCAACGAAAAAAAAAATGTTCGGAATGTCGCAGTACTGATACACTTCTCTCTCTTCCAGTTTTTGGGCATGCGTGTGTGTGTACTCGTACGTAAAAAACAAATACTGTCGCAACGTAAGTCTCGCGATTTCGAGAGGTGACATTGATGTTTTTTTTTCTCGCAGACATGACGCAGCTTTGTTCTTCAGAGCGTCAGAGAGATGCACTCGAAAAAGGCATTCGCCCCGCGGCAACCAGAACAAGCTTACGCTCAATTTGGCAGTTTTCCAGATTACTTTTTAACGAAGCGCTTATAGGGATGGCTCAAAAGGGTGCGCTAAAACCGAAGTCAGGAATTTTTTTTCATTATGCCCGGCTTTGAACCAGCGAATTTTTCCGAAGGGTACTTCACAATACCGCCATTCCTGTACTCGAAGTGCTCAGAACCCTCAAATATTTTGTCCCTGAAGCATTTAGTGAAATATATAGGATTTGGTGAAAATAACTGCAGAATAACATACCATATGGAGGTTTTATACATCTACCTGCAAACACACCTCAATGACAGAACGTGGTTGCCGAGTATATGAAAGTCTACCAAATGAACCTTCTCAAATAAGTAAAAGAAAGCCGGAAGGTCATGCACCAACGATGGAAAATGACGTGACTAAGAACAAAAGCTTCTGGAGGCAAGCTCTTAGGGAGACTAGGCTTGATACGAATTCAAGTGCCATCAAGGCATTTTCTTCTTTACTTTGTAGTGCAATACAGAGAGGAAGAGGAGAAGATAAAAAACTGAATGAAGGAGCGTTGCGAAAGAAAACAAAAACAAAGAAAGAGTGAGTGAGAAGTATGGGTGTGATTTGTCGGGTGGTGACCACGCAGCGGTTTCAAAGCTCAGCCACAATAGTTGGAAAACGGACGCCTGGCTTTCCGTGCGATATCCTTAGGGTAATACCCCGCACCTCCTCCTCGCATCTCCTTTCTCCACCATTTTCTTACATCGCTTTTCTTTTGAATTCTCACCGTTTTTTCTCGTCTATGCATGTCCCTGCCTGCCTATCGTGCTGCTTGAATGAAGTTCCGAAAAAAAATTTCCAAATCACGTGGGGCGTCGCCGCAATGAAATCACGTGGTGTCCTTTGAAGTACACGCACCGGGTTTCGTTTGGGAGATTCCGGCCTCAATGTGGAAGCGTCGGTCTGAGGGACGACGTTTGGCCAAGCAGTGTTAAAAAGAGGGTGCAGAGAGAAAAAGAAACGTGCCACGAGGGAGAAGCCCATAATGCAACAGTTAGAGCTGGACACGAAAAGATAAAGGGTATAGCTGCAGGGAATAGAAAAGACCAAATAGTTGTTCCTGTTTTGTTCTTGTTGCATGGATAAGACGTAAGAAAAAGAGATGCGACAGGAAGCAGTGTGAACTGGGGTGTTTTAATTTCGCATGACCTCCTCGCGGTGGGCCTCCTTGGTGCTACGACTTTCTTTTTATCGCCTTTCTCTTTTTCGAGGCGGAAGTAAGTAGGTTCAAATCTTTTAGGTGAGAAAGGTAAAACAAACAACAACAAAGGACCTTGGAAGAGAGCCGATTTAGTAGCATAAAGTTTTGGAACAAGACATGAGCCACATCTGTATATGAGAGGCGAAACAACGAGAAGAAACGGATGGTTAAAGCAAAGGTGTGGAACAATATAGAGAAGAATAAAGTGAGAAAAATTGGCAGATCCCACGTAGAGTGGGAATCGATGATATGCGAAGCACGAATGATGAAGGTTGATATGTCACTTCAAAATCAGCACAATGTTATGAGGCGGACGTAAATTATGCCGTATATATCACTTTCATTTTGTGATTATCATGTTTAGACGTGTTATTTACTTTTGTCATCTATTCACGTCACATTACACCAAATTGTGTTTACGTAGAGCTAGTGAAACGACCGCGAGCACGCTATCACCGTAGCCCATAGTCATGTTTTACATGAAACGCATATCAATATAAACATGTTTGGTCATGTTATTTACCTTCGCAGTCTATTCACGTCACGTGATACCAAATTTAATATTTCAGTAGCTAGTGAAACAGGCCGCGAGCATGCTATTACCGTACATGTAATGATGTTCTACATGACACGCATATCATGATTATCATGTTTGGACTATGTATTTTGCTGACGTCGTCTATTAACAACACGTGATGCCAAATTCGATATATTCAGAGGTAGTGAAACGGCAACGAGTACGCTATGAGCATAGCATGTACTCATGTTTTATATGACACGCATATCACGAAAAACATGTTTGGACGTGGCATTTACCTTCGACGTCCTATTCACGTCAAATAATACCAAGTTTGATACATATGAAGCCAGCGAAACGGCCGTAAGCGCACCATGAGCGTAGCATGTGGTCATGTTTACCGATGACACAGATATCAAGATTTGCATGTCTCGACAGTGTTACTCACCTTCGTCGTCCATTCACGTCACGTAATACCGAATTTGGTATAGGTGAAGCTAGGGAAATGGCTGCCAGCGCATCATGGGCGTGGTGTGTTGTCATGTCCTTACATGACACGCATATGATAATTATCATGTTCAGACGTGTCATTTACCTTCAGTCGTCCATTCGTATCCAATAGACCTGACAGCACAGAGAAACATACGTAAAGAGCGGACTCTCCAGTAGGGCCCTGTGGCCCCACTACTGCGCTGCTTTAAGTGACATCAGTGCTTGGTCATACCCGATAATGTCTCCAGCATAAATAAAATACCATTTTTTTTTCTTTCAGACGCTGGGATTTGAGCCAATACCCTCGTGCGCCGAGAGCGAGTGTCTTTACCACTGTACTACTCAGCCATGCTTCCGCGAAGGGATTGCATGTTCAGAACATCTAAACCACATGTATGTGCCTCATTGTGCAAAACAAATGCAGAAAGACGACACTTTCCAGTCATACTTTAGCGTTTTATGTTGTGATGCAATGAATATCCTCAGCGGGACATGATGTAGAGCGGATATAAAAAATTGCAGAAAGTAATGAAGATTTCTTCTTTGTAAAAATTTGATGCCAAAGTTGGGCAATAATTGTTTGCCTAGAGAGGATATTACATTTCTTAAAAAGGAAGTAAAAGCGAGGATGGGCGCGCCATCTATCAGGTGGGGAGACCTTTTCTTGCCGGGCCGTGAAAAGGCTCTAGTGGCCACTCTTAGTATAGTATAATTTCCTATGCTGACACCCTCAAGTGTGCTGTTGTGTTTTGTTTTGACCAGTTTTTTTTTACCTCGTGGCAAACGTGGTGCGACGGAGTGTAGTGTTAGAGTACCCATCTCGTAATACTTAGGTGGCTAGTGCGAACCACGCTATTTCGTTTTTAGAGACCGGGCACATTGAACCACACTAGCGGATATCCCAAACGACCGGGCGCATCCTCACCGCCCACCAATTATGCTCAAGGTTCAGCGTTCATACTTGTGCGATTGTCAAATAAAAAGCAATTATTGCACGCATCTGAGGCACCATAACAACAAGTATGTATTCTGTATGTGCGTGTTTGACTAGAAAAGGCATACATAGGTTATTAGAAAAGCGGTACCGTTTATCACACGGTGCTGACTCCTGCAACGCTTGCACGCAAAGGGAAGTGTTTGCAAACGCTTTGCTAACACGACACCAGTTGTGGCAGCCTACCCTTCGCGTTGTGTTCTACACCTTAGCACCTCTGATACGGGCACGCACGCCCGTCTCAGAGCCACGTGTTTCGTTTTCCAAGATAACTGCCAGATAGCGCTCATGTTTCACGCATGACATGACTTGGTGCGCTCGTTCACCTCCGCTGCACGCTCAAGGCACTCAAACACAGCGTCTCCAGAATATCTTTCACTGATTTTCTTGCGCAAAACATCAAATAAAAGTCTTGTTCAATCTCTCCAACGTTTGTTCAATAAACGTCTGTTCAATCTCAGACGCCGAACGCGCATTTCTGTGCGTTCGGCGTCTCTCCGTCACGAAAAGACGGAGACGCAGTGTTGTCTGGGTAACTCATCGGCGCGAAATGCAGCATATGACATTTCACGCTGATTGCCGTCGGGAGGCGCCGACGGACGCGGGTCGCACCGGTCGCACCTCGCCTCAGACTATAGCGTGCTCGCGTTTTGCTAACGTAGCGTCGCTGTGCCTAGCGTGCGCGCGCGTCCATGCTGTATTGGAGTATATTGGGCCCCTCATGATGTGCTCGTGGCCGTTTTGCTAGCTCTACATATACCAAATTTGGTGTCACGTGACGTCGATGAATCATTAAATTTATTACTAGGTGCAAATATGATTATCCATGACACGCATGTCGTGTAAGAACATGACAACATACCACGCTCGTAGCGTGCTTCCGGCCGTTTCACTAGCTCCACGTATACTAAATTTGCTATCACGTGACGTGAATAGATGACGAAGGCAAAAGACACATCCAAACATAATAATCAAGACACGGAAATAATGTACTGCATCATTTAGCTTCACCTCTTAATTTTGTGCTGATTTTAAAGTGACATATCAACACTTCTTCTTCGTGCTTCGCATATCATCGATTCCCACTGTACGTGGGATCTGCCATTTTTTTGTAAGTCATCTGTTTTTTTTTACTCTATCCTTTTCCCCGTATTCACAAACGCTCCTCGACTCGAACCTTCACTCAAAACACTCCTCAAAAAGCGTTTTCGCATGCACAAACCACCCTTCACTTGAAACGCTTCTTTCACTTGAGAAAATCTCGAGCGTTTGCTCGATATTGCCAATGAATTGATCGAGCTACTTTGAATCGTTGCTCGAGTGAAGTTTCTGCACCAACATTGCGTCCATGGCGGACCCCGTCTCAATTTGACAGCGTCTCTCCATGACTGCTACCGCAGCGTTCTTTCGACAATGATGGTACACGTTTACTACATAGTTGTCTTCGAACGGTTCGGCAATGGCTACTGTGGCACCGGGACAGGTGGGCGTGGTGTCAATAGGAGCGCTCACCAGTGCCGTAATGTGCTGTGTTGAGGGCATGTGCTAGTGAATTACGTGCCTTCGAGTGTGCGTATACTCGTCGTGCGACTGCTCCATGATTTAGTGCGGACGCCAGTGCTTTGAAGTGTTTCGATGAAGCTCGCACACCGCATCAGTTCAAGCGTGGCACGAAAACATGACAAACAAGTAGAGAGGAAACGTAACAGCAATTTTTCGATTCACTGCATTCACCGTACTCCTCAGCAGCTTCCTTTCCCGTGAATCTTTGCCACCTTAGCCAAAACATAGGGTGAAGCATACTTTCGTTAGGTGATCTTTTGCATCTACGAGAAGGTAAGTTTCTCTTTTCTTTTCTTTTTTTTGTTCATTTTTCCCCTGCTTAGGTCAGATCACGATTACAGATGGTTTAGGAAGAACAAAACAAAGTGCCATTGGGCCCAATGAGCGTGCTGTTGTTGCTACTACGCGTGAAACATGGCTTGGATATACAGTTTCTATGCAGCTCACAATACGATTGAACAGCCACACCCAGCTTTAGGAAAAAAGCAGAGGTTCCTGCTCTGCGTAATGTTCATGTGTGCAAGAATGCATGGAGAATCGTATAAAAACGCAAACATATGAAATATAACTTCAACAGATACTTCATAAGATTGTTTTTGTTATGTTTGACCCCATTTCTAAGAGATATTGCTGGCTACGTCATTGATTCATGCAATTAGATAATCGAATTATATTAGCATATGCCTGTTATGCTGTTCAAGTGCCTGAGCCAAACGTGTCAAAATAGGCAAAGCTCACTAACTCCATCATGTCTGTTTTTTAACGAAATAAATATTAATCAGTGTGTGCACTGCGAGAAGTAAAGAAAATGCGGCTTTGGTGTTCTAGCAATTACGTTTTCTCTGATATTATTCCTTGCCTCTTTTGTGCAGGGGCCAGTCTGATGACAGAAGAACATATGGAAAGGTCTCCTAAAACGTGCCGTATTCGCTATGCATTGCAGAGTTTGCACGACTGTATCCAAAAGGACAAATCTGCAGTGAATTGCGTGCAGCTGCACTGCATAAGAAACGCTATGAAGTCTACTACCTCGATCTTATTTATGATGTCCTACGATCTCAAGCTTCATTTCGACAGTGCGTCAGCTGCTTGTGCTTGATTGAAGCACGGATTGTAGGTTGCAATCTAGTGTTTGCTACGTGGCTCTTGCAATAAAGCAATAAGGGTTCCTTTTGCCATTCACAATTTCTACTTTGTTATTTTTTGATACACAATTATCGTCATCTTTGCTATTTCAGGATGGGACACAATCGCAAAAACCGCTTTTTCGATTCAACAGGAAAGCAGTTCTACAAAATTCAAGCTTGTTAATATACACCAGCACGACTCCCCTTCCATGAACCTGAGATAGTGGCGCCAATATGAAGACATGCTAATTTAGCTACAATAGCAGATATTTTATTTACAGGGGTATAACCAGATATATCCGCAATGTCTGCAATACTCTTGAGCAGTTTTTACCACATTGTTTCACTGGTCTTCGTTAAAATCAGCAGAGTAAAATAATCTGCTTCTTGACGACACTTTCTCCAAAGTTTAGAGAACCCACACAGCCGTTTTTAAGCCACAACAAAAAGTCAGAAGCGGCCTAAACTATACGACCTCCAAAAGAATAAAACATCTCTTATAAATTATGTACCGCCAGAACTTTAGAATGAAGCGCAAAAACTACGAAAATTTTCAAGAGGTATTCCTGGCAGTCATATTCTACGAATAAAAGCCAAACACAAGTGCAAAGGTCATTCGTTCATTAACGAATGTGCTTCTGAGCTTGCAGATAAAGGAGACAGGACAAAACTTTTAAGACGAGGCCTCTATGTGAACTTGGAGATGGAAGCTACCGAGATTTGAAGGTTACGTCTATTCGAATCTGTCATACTAGAGCATCCACAAATGCAGGTTGAAAAGAAAGAAAAAAAACAATTGCTTACTCAGTAATCCTCGGAAGTTTGACATTTTAAAATTCAAACACACACAGACAAATACGCACTTTTAACTGACAATATATGCTGATAATTGAAGAAAAGAGCAACTTTAAAAGGCTTTTTTCGCCATTAGTTGAAGAAAGGAACACGATCGCTTTTCTTAACTTGCGTAGCAGTCCAATTCAAACACTCAGCCAGGAGTATTTTATGCCTACTTTTTAACGCTACCCTGGTATAACCTTGAATAGCAGTTACGAACATCGTCTCCCAAGTTTTCTATTACATGCAGAGAAACAACTACGATAGTGGAACGTTTAAGTTCGCAGTAAATGAAAAAAAATAAACATAGCACAGCCCCGGAAATTAAGATCTGTGCACGTACTTCCGCAGCGAAAATGAATTTACGTACAAGTATCGTTGTACACAATGCGGTGGTGAATTCTAAAAGCTACAACAATGTAATGTGATATAAAGTAAAAATTACTCACTCCACCACGTTACCCGCTTGGTGGCTACACTAGTGATCAGAAGGCTCTAGGAAAGCGAAAGTGAACAAAACAACAAACCGTCTATTGTGCTTTCCTGTCACCACTCGCGTAGTTCGTTAGTAACGCCAGCGAAAGTAAAATCTCAAACAACACACACGCAGACACTACCGTAAATATAAACTGCAATTGATAGACTGCATACGAGACGAAATAAAATAAGCAAGTAGGAACGTTCAGCAGCAGACAAAACGCCATCAGCTGTTCATTCAGCTGCCTGGATGCGACTGTTGCCAGACTTGAAGCAGGATTTTCGCTAACTCTACCGGCTCATGCAAGCTTACGGAAACCACTTTACCACCCTAAATGCATGTATTTTGCTGAAATGTCAATTTATAAAAATAACTAAGAAAAACGTCCATTTTTACCCAGAGATAAGCATTTACTAACCACAATTACGAATACTCTCGTTTTCAGGCGCTTTTCTCAGCTTATGCAGTTAACTCAAATGGAGGGAGCATTTGCAAGGCCTCACTTGGCGAAGAAAGCGTGGAGGAGCGTTCATGAAATGCGGCAGCTTCTTGAGTGGATCAGCACGCTTCTCCTTCACTTTGTCAAGTCTAGGGGAGCCCTTGAGTGAAGGAGCGTTTATGAATACGGGCCTTACCGCCGTATTCATAAAGGCTCCTCGACTTGTCACTCTTCACTTGACAGTGTTGAGCACTGCGCCAAAGCTCGGCTGAAAAATGACATTGCGCTACTCAAGAATCGAAGCAAATTATCGCTGATATGCAGTGACTTGGGCCTAGAAACGGCACTCCCATTGGCTTTATCAAGTGAAGCTGAAGCGTTGAGTGAAGGGACGTTCTAGAATACTTGGGTTAGTCTAGTAGCAATCCGTTTGTTCCGTAAACTAGCTTTTGGCGACGGGTTAGATGTTGCTGCTGTTTCTTGCTTCGAAGGTGTTGCTGTTGGTGCTTCAGGAACGAAACGTTCGGATCACACAATCATTCTTTTAATATCACTTTATGTGATCCAATTAACTTGACGCAGTAAACTTACCTCTGGTGTGTCTACACTCAGAGGCGTATGATACGAGACAATTATATTGCTTTGCGGTGTTAATAGGAACATGCAAGCGCTAGATTGTACTGCATCAGCAAGTATGGTGTGCGAGACCCCATTCACGCCTCATCGGCACGAGAAAGGCATTGATTGGGAACTACATCCGCGTAGCAAACCGTTCGCAGTCTCTTTTACTCAGCGTTCAAAGAAAGAGTAAGTTTCTCAGACAACTCTGCCCTACTCCCTCATAGAGTTGAAAAGCTCTGGGGAGAGTAACACTGTTCGTCAGCTCTTGCAGTACTCCCTCAAATTTTGTAAGTGCTACCATACCAACTTTGCAAAATGCCATATGAACGAAACCACCACAAGAACAACAAAACCATGAAATATACATCATGACATTCATTACATACATGTCAAGATAACCATGTTATGACTACTCAGTTATGCTCGACATGCAGTCATGTTATGCACACCAATTGTTCTATAGATAGCATCATCGAAACAGCCAGTAGAACTAAAAGTCGTACGATGCTAGATAGATAGATAGATAGATGGATAGATAGATAAATAGATAGATGTATGAATAGATAGATAGATAGATAGATAGATAGATCGATAGATAGATAGAAAGATAGATAGATAGATAGATAGATAGATAGATAGATAGATAGATAGATAGATAGATAGATAGATAGATAGATAGATAGATAGATAGATAGATAGATAGATGCGGTCAATGTCGCCAAAGTTCGTTAAGAAATGCTTCGCATTTAAAACAACATATTATGAGCAGACTGGACACTCTCGAAGCAAAGGTACCACTCACATGAATATATAATGAAATACTGTGAACGACGCGCATGCACGCAACAGGAAAAGGTTTGCTGCGCATGTGCCAGGTTTTTCTGTATCTTGAGCGCATCATCCATGGCGCCTTCGATAGCATGATGAATTTTTTTTCCGCTCTTGTTTCTTTTGTTTCGCATTTCATGCAGACTCAGGAAATGGTTTCTAAGGTACCACATAATTGTGCGTACCTGTACTGCAACGTGGAGGTGTCTTCTTTCGAATGTGAAGAGATTGAATTCTCGCTCGAAGTAGCAGTTATTTTTGCAAGCGAACTGTTCTTGAAGGATTTCAAAAGTAAAAGGAATAACTTTTTTGCAATTTCTCAAAACAGCTGACGCAATTTCGTGCCAGTGATAGAAACGCGGTCTGGGAATGGAGATTTTCATCATACCGTTAATTTTGCTGGGAAGTGGTAGCAGATGAAAATATTCTGTTTTTCTTAGAAGCTGTAGAGAAGCCACCGAACACTGAAATGGATCGAACTCTCAAGTGCTTTCTAGTGGGTCTGCTCAAAAAGAACGCCGCTCGCGCGGAAAATCCGTGCTTAGCCGTTACTGTCGCCATTGTGTAGACTCGCTGTGTGCCGGCTAATAAACGCCATAACAAGTTGGCGGAGAGTGCTGCGATCCCCTTCGATGCCCTTGGAACTACGCTCACGTTCTGCAATCTACCATGTCCCACGACACCTCTCAGCAAACGCCTCCTCCCATGCCACCCCCTTGTCCCAGTGTCCCCAGGATCCGCGATCCACCCATCTTCACGGGCGCCGATGGCACTGACGTGGAGGACTGGCTCGCCATTTACGAGCGCGTGAGCGTCCCCAGCAAATGGGACGAGGACGGCAAGTTGACAATCTTGGTGTTCTACCTTGCGGGCGTTGCAAGTTTGTAGTACACCAACCACGCGTCCAAGTTCGCAACCTGGTCCGACTTCAAAACTGCTATCACCAACGTTTTTGGCCGCCCTGCCGTTCGGAAGCTGCAAGCCGAGCAGCGCTTACGCGAACGCGCTTAGCAGGCCGGTGAATCATTCACCAGTTACATTGAAGATGTCCTGGACCTGTGCAAGAAATCCAACGACAGCATGTCCGAATCAGACAAGATCCGGAACAAGGGCATTGACGATGATGCCTTCACGATGCTGCTAGCCAAAAACCTAGGCACAGTAGCTGAGGTCATCACTCTGTGCCAGAGCTACGAGGAGCTCCGCCGGCAGCGTTCGATGGCTCGTCGCTCTACACCACGAGAAACAGGGCTTGCTGGCTTGGAGACGAGTTGTGATCAGGTGAGCGGCTGGCAGACCTAAAGTCCTTCATTCGTGAGGAAATTGTGCGCCAGTTCTCTCTCCTTCCCTTCGCCCACCCACCGTCTGTTCAACAATCGGCAACGACTATTCCTCCACCCATGCGCCGAGCGATTGAGCTGGAAATAGCGGAGGTCATGCCTGCGTGCCACTTACAACAACTTCCGGCCCCTGCGCCCCCAAGTTACGCCCAAGTGGTCGCAAGGCCGCCTCTAGTCGTTCAAGCGCCTGCACCAATGACTTACGCCGAAGCTGCCACACGACCTCCGTCCTTTGCAGTGGGTATGCCGGCTGCGCATGTTGGCGCAAGCCCTCAGCCTCATTTTCAGCCCACCATGCAGCCTTTCCAGCCACCGTTCCGGGCGAGACCCCCCCCGGCAAACCGATGGCGCACACCCGACAACCGGCCCATCTGCTTTGCTTGCGGTTACGCTGGTCACGTAGCCCGTTATTGCTCTCGACTACAGCTGGCTCCCATTTCTTCTCCTGTTGCTGGCCACCTTAGCAGTTCGTATAACGACGAACTGCCGTCTGTGCCACTGTCGTCTCGCCCAGGTCCGTCTGCTCGAAGGTCGCCGTCTCCACGACGTTGGTCTCTGTCCCCCATGCGGCCAAGTTCTTCTGCTCATGAGCGGGAAAACTAGTCGTCGCAGCTCCAAAGGCAAGGACTGCGACGCTATCGCATTGTGAAAGCCCTCAGAGCCGCCCATCTAATGTCATTGACGCGCTTGTGGACGGTGTTCATGCATCTGCTCTTATTGACACTGAAGCTGTGGTATCAGTTATGAGCGAAAACCTTTGCCGCTTGCTTCGAAAAGTGACGACGCCGATTTCTGGGCTGTCCCTTCGTACCGCTAGCTCACATCGTATTCATCCTACAGCAGGCTGCACAGCTCGCGTTGTTGTTCAGGACGTTCTGTATGTCGCCCAATTCATCATCATTCCTGCATGCTCTTATGACGTCATCCTGGGATGGGATTTTCTCTCCCGATACGACGCCGTCATTCATTGTGCCCCCGCCGAAATCGAACTCTCGCCTTTCACGCATTTGACGCCAGAAGACGGTCCCTCGACACTGAGCAAGATTTTCGTGAAAGAAGATACTATAGTGCCTCCAAGCTCGACGATGGGTGTATCGGTCTACTGCACCGGTCTCTCCGACACAATTGCACTCGTTTCGCCATCCGACCATGCTTCCAGAAGGAAAGGGTTGCTAGTACCTTTCACGACCGTGCAAATCACCCAGGGCAACGCGGCTATTTTCGTGACCAACCCATCCCCGTACACTGTTCCCTTGGTTCGAGGGGAATGTCTCGGCAGAGTGGAACCAGTCGACGAGGCACAAGCCCTGGTCGTACCCGAAGGCTCGCGTTGTCCCGATTCGCGTACCATCAGTGCTTTTTCTACTTCTGACCCATCATCTGTTGATGTATTTGGCCCATACATTGATGGCAACCTTACGTCAGTACAGCGTTCCCAGCTTCTAGACCTTTTGCAAGAATACCGTTCTTCTTTCGATGTCGGGCGAAGTTCTCTCAGTCGCGCGTCCACTGTTACGCATCGTATCGACACTGGTGCCCATCCACCATTACGGCAACGTCCATACCGCGTGTCGCTGCTGAACGCCGGGAAATTAACGAGCAGGTTGACGATATGCTCCGACGCGACGTCATTCGGCCCTCGGACAGTCCATGGGCATCTCCTGTTGTTCTTTTTGCGAAGAAAGATGGTTCTGTGCGGTTGTGTGTGGACTACAGACGGCTCAATAAGATCACTCGCAAGGATGTCTACCCACTGCCGCGCATCGACGACGCAATTGACAGCCTTCATGGAGCCCAATTTTTTTCTCCTCTCGATCTGCGCTCGGGGGACTGGCAAGTACCCCTGGCTGACGACGCTCGACTGAAGACTACCTTTATCACACCCGACGGCTTGTACGAATTCAACGTCATGCCGTTTGGTCTGTGTAATGCACCTGTGACATTTGAGCGCATGATGGACACCGTTCTGCGCAACTTGAAATGGCACACATGCTTGTGTTACTTCGATGACGTTGTTGTCTTCGCTCCAGATTTCTCCACGCATCTCCAACGTCTAAAAGAAGTTTTCGCATGTGTGATCAATGCTGGCTTGCAACTAAATCTGAAGAAGTGCCGCTTTGCAGCATGCCAACTCACCATCCTAGGGTACGTCGTTTCCAAAGATGGCATTCTTCCTGACCCAGCCAAGCTTAGGGCCGTGGCCGAATTCCCAAAACCTGCGTTCGTTAAAGAAATGCGTAGTTTCGTGGGTCTGTGCTCATACTTCCAACGCTTCATACGAAACTTTGCCACGATTATATCAGCGCTGACGAAGCTCCTTAGAAGTAACGGGCCCCTCCATTCGTGGTTATCAGAGTGCGACAACGCGTTCTTGAAGCTCCGCCATTTGTTGACGTCTCCTCCCATTCTCCGCCACTATGACCCTACGGCCCCAACAGAGGTGCACACGGACGCCAGTGGTGTAGGCCTCGGCGCTGTCCTGGCGCTGTGCAAACCCGGGTTCCCTGATTAGGTCGTGGCATATGCAAGCCGTACGCTCACGAGAGCCGAGACAAACTACACCGTCACGGAAAAAAGTGCCTGGTGATCGTCTGGACTCTTATAAAGTTTCGACCTTATTTATAAGGTCGCCGATTCAATGTCGTCACCGACCTACATGCACTATGCTGGCTGTCATCATTGAAGGATCCCTCAGGCCGCCTCGTCCGCTGGGCTCTTTGCTTACAAGACTACGACATCCGCGTGCTCTACCGCAACGGACGCCAGCATGCTGACGCCGACGCCCTCTCGCGCTCCCCTCTGCCTGAAGCTGACGTGCTTTGCTGAGTACCCTCGGTTGCTGTTTCTGCCATTGATGTTGACATCATCGCTACCGAACAGCGAATGGATAATTGGATCGCCCAACTGATCGACTTGCTCTCTGATCCGCCCGCAACGCAATCCACGCGTGCCTTGCGTCGTCGAGCTCACCATTTTGCCATTCGTGACGGCCTCCTACACCGACGCAATTACGACACCGATGGCCTGCAGTGGCTACTCGTGATCTGCCCGCCGTCTGCGGTTGGAGATATGTGAATCCTTCCATTCTGAGCCACAGTGCGCGCACTCTGGGGTATTCAAAACCTACCATCGCATTAGACAACGCTACTTCTGGCGCGGGATGTACCACTACGTCCAGCACTTCAATCGCTTCTGTCTCGCTTGCCAACGCCGCAAACCGTCCACACACATGTCACCAGCCGGTCTGCAACCGTTACCTTGCCCTGACTGTCCGTTTGGGCGCATAGGTATCGATTTGTATGGACCACTCCCTCTGACGTCCACTGGCAACCGCTGGGTCATCGTCGCCGTAGAACATTTACCGCGATACGCCGAAACCACCGCTCTCCCTGCGGCTACTGCGCGTGATGTTGCGTCCTTCCTACTGCATCGATTCATACTGCGCCACGGTCCACCCCAGGAGCTTCTCAGTGATCGAGGCCGTGTCTTCTTGTCAGAAGTCGTCGACGCCATTCTCACGGAGTGCCATTCTGTCCACCGCAAAAAAACTGCTTACCACCCGCAGACGAATGGTCTGACCAAACGCTTTAACCGCACCCTCGGCGACATGCTGTCGATGTACATCGCCGCCAACCACACGAATTGGGATACTATACCGCCCTTCGTCACCTACGCCTACAACACCACCCCTCAGAGCACGTCCGGTTTTTCACCTTTCTTCTTGCTGTACGGAAGGCACCCGTCACACACCATCGACACGATACTCCCGTACACGCCGGATCCATCTGAGTGTACACCTATTTCCGAGACCGCCAGGCTTGCTGAAGAGTGTCGCGAGCTTGCCAAGAATTTTACGACGCATGAGCAAGAGCGGCAGAAGAGTATTCGTGATGGCTCTGCCACTTCTGAGCCCACATTCCTTCCTGGTTTCCTTGTACGGCTCTCAATCCCGACCTCTGTAGCTGGCCTTTCTTAAAAACTACTCCCGAAATATGAAGGTCCCTACCGTATGATCGAGCGCACATCTCCGGTCAACTATCTTATCGAGCCAATTGAACAGTCTTCGGGCATGCGCCGCCGCGGGCGCGACATAGTCAACGTGGAGCGCCTGAAGGCTTACTATGACCCGCTCGTAGTGACAAGCTGTTAGGTCGCCAGGCGGCTCCCGCTTCGACCCCGGAATAATTGTAGAGAAGCCACCGAACACTGAAATGGGTCGAACTCTCAAGTGCTTTCTAGTGGGTCTGCCCAAAAAGAACGCCGCTCGCGCGGTCGCGCGGAGAGTCCGTGCTTGGCCGTTACTGTCGCCATTGTGCAGACTCACTGTGTGCCGGCTAATAAACGCCATAACAAAGCAAGCAATTTTTCTTCAAGTTCCTGTTGTACCTTTGCAGATGTCAGATTTTTCCCTAATGAAGAACATTTTTTTATCGCACGATGATCAGTATTGTAACAAGAATAGAGTGAAATGGGATTTGTTGGTGTAAACAGCACTTGCACAGCAGGTCTATTGATACTGAAAGCGGGCGGAAACGATCGACACATATTTATGATGGAGGCGGAAATGTTGTAGGCCCGTGTACTTAGCTTTGGGTGACGTTAAAGAACCCCAGGTGGTCAAAATTTCCGGAGCCCTCCACTACGGCGTCTCTCATAATCAAATAGTGGTTTTGGGACGTTAAACTCCACAAAATCAATCAAATCGAATAAACGATCGACACAAGAATCACAGCGTTAGGGTCAAGAGCTCCCGCTCGAGGATTCTGGCTAAAGAGATGGCCCACTGCGGCGTATTGTTCTTCTTCCTCCTTACAACATCTCCGCGACCAAGGGATGCCGTCCTGGTGAGTCAAGGTGATGACAGAAGGAAAGGCTCTTGATATGGTTCAAGGCGACTGACATAAACTGTCTCGCGACCAATGCGGCGCCTGCCTGTAGATAGATTGACTGGCTCATTCACATATGTTATATGAGAGCGACGTTCCACGACGCAGTAGGGACCATGGTACTTTGGGGAAAACTTGGAGGACAGGCCAGGAGAGTGTAAAGGCAGCCGGATCCAGACGAGCTCACCTACGGCGACACTCTGGACTTGCTGGTCGCGGTGAAGGCGTTCTTTTTTGAGGGCTTCTGTCCGATATGAATGAGCGGGCCAACTGACGACACTCTTCAGCATGCCGCACAATTCAGAAACAGGACTGAATTTGGAAGGGCCTGGGTGATACTGCAAATTGGTGTCAAGAATGCCGCATTTCGCACGGCCGTATAGGAAAAAGGAAGGCGAAAAGCCTGTTGTTGACTACTTCGCTGGAATATATACATAGGTTACAAATGGTAGCACCACATCCTAGTTTTACTGGTCAGAATTTTCATACAACGCGAACACGTCTCCTGGGGCTCCATTGAAGCGCTCTGTTAGACTGTTGGTCTGCGCGGGTGGTGGGGAGTAGAGGTGTGGTGAACCGTACAGCATGCGCGAAGGAGTTCTTGAAAACCTCGGATAAGAACACGCTCCCTCTATCGCTGAGCATTTAACGTGGTGAAACGTGACGCACGATGTATCGTCATAAGATGAACTTAGCTACGTCCCAAGCAGCAGCAGAATGTAGCGGAGCTGTTTCTGCGTACCTCGTCAGATGGTAGACTGCTACAATTACCTATCGATTGGCAGCCGCGGTGTAAGGAAGTGGTCGATATAAATCAATGCCACCATGGTCGAAAGGGTGTGCCGGACATGATAGAGGTTGTAGTAGTCCAGGTGAATAAGTAAATGACTTCGGTTGTTTGCACAATGGACAGAATCAGATGTATTTTTTGGACGAAGGTGTTCCTGCCACGCCAGTAGTAGCGCTGGTGGAGGCGTTAATACGCCTTCAGCGCTCCAGCGTGATCGTGCTGTGGACCAGCATGAAAATGCGTACATATGTCAGATCGCATGTGGCTTAGTATCATGAAAAGCCATTTACGACCATTCACTCTGTGGTTTTTTTGGTATAGGAGCACATCTCGTATGGCAAAGAGTGTGGCTTGACGGAGAAGAGTACGTGGGTATGCTGATGTGGAAGTGTCGGTAAAGACGTTAAGGAGAGGTGCGATCCGTAAATATTTACGCTGCTCAGATGACATGCTAATGGTAGAAATGGCAGTGATGGGAATGCCATTTTCCGACTGCATGTCCTCCCTGTATCGCACTGGTGATCGAGAGAGCACGTCCGCGTCAGAATGTTTTCGCTCAGATCGGTACATGACACGAATGTCAAATTCTTGGAGGCTCAGCGCCCAACGTCCAAGACGGCCAGAAGGGTCCTTCAGAGAAGCTAACCAACAGAGTGCGTGATGATCGGTGAAGACGTCGAAAGTCTTTCGTGCGTACAAGTAAGGACGATACTTGCTTAACGTCCACACAATCAGGACGCGCTCTTTCTCGGTGACAGAGTAGTTAGTTTCCGCTGTCGTGAGTGCATGGCTAGCATATGCGACGACGTATTCTGTCATACCAGGCTAGTTAGCGCGAGTACTGTGCCAAGGCTGACGCCACTAGCGTCAGTGTGCACTTCGGTCAGGGCTGTGGGGTCATAATGGCGTAAAATAGGTGACAATGTGAGCAGGCGGCGCAATGTGTTGAAAGCGTCATTGCATGCTTGGGTTCAATTAGAAAGGTTGGCAGGTGGAGCAAGTAGTTTCGTGAACGGTGCTATGACCGATGCAAAGTTACCGACGAAACGACGAAAATAGGAGCACAAGCCCACGAAGCTCCACAGTCATTAGAGTGTTGTCGGTTTTGGAAACTCGGCGGCTGCGCGAAGTTTTTTCGGGTGTAGAAGTGTTTAATCCTCTGAGACCACATGGCCAAGTATAACGAGTTGACGCGCTTTGAAGCAGCACTTCTTCATATTAAGCTGAAAGTTTACCTCGGTGAGGTACTGAAGAATCGTGCGCAAACGGGTGACATGGGTTGGAAAATCTGGTGAGAACACGATAACGTCATTCTGGTAGCATAAACATATTTGCCACTTCAGGCCGCGTAGAATGCTCTCTATCATTCGCTCAATTGTAGCAGGCGCATTGTAGAGACCGAATGGCATTACTGTCGATTCATATAGGTCATCTGACGTGACGAACGCTGTTTTGGGACAGTCAGATTCTGCCAACGGCACCTACACTCTAAGGCAAAATGGTGTCAAAAGGGTGTGTGGTTCGTCTTTTTGGGGAATAATGGGGTTGCCACAAGCAATAATCCCTTTAAAGGCTAACGACCCCGGGTCAAGCAGTTAGTCTCCACAGACGAGCTCAAGAGACTAACATTTAGTTCTCACATTTACACTTGAGTGAGTAATCGTTAGTCCCAAAATTCCCCTCAAAGAACTAACATTTAGTCGTCACACTTGCAGCTTATAGCGCAACTGTGAATACCCACATTTACACCTTAGCGGGCAACCGTTAGTCCTCACAGTCGCATCTTGCCGGACGAACGGTTGATCCACTCAAACACTTCAGTTGGAAGAACTTTTAGTCCCCAGTTCAAACATTGTTTTTTGTTTATCTTCCGCCAGGCGTAATACATTTTTCGCTTGTTTTTCTGTGCGGTGAGCCACAAATTGCGCAAAAAAGAACACGCGGAAAAGTAGTTAGCTACCTCTGTGTAACTGCTTTCGCAGTCGTGGCAACAACGAAAGACAAAAGTGATACATGAAAATCTTTTATTTTTTTACATACACATGAAGCTTCTCCATTCTTTCAAGTGAATTTATGGTGAAGTGTACAAGTCCAGTCGCGTTTTCAAATCCCGTTAACTTTTTGGGTAGCTCCTCCGACGGAAGCGATAGATGACAGGCATTGCAGACACCAGCGCACGGAGCCTTCTGCCTGTTGTGTTCTCACGGCTGCAATACAATAATATAGTAAAAATTGTTAGACACAGGTGACAGAAGATGAAGATGCACGCATATGATAACTACGTGCAAGTTAGTATAAAAACAAGCGTTAAATGACACACAAATAACTTAAGCTTCACATCTCGCACAGCCCTTCTGAAGCTACTCTGACGAAAGAGATGGATGACAGGCATCGCAGACGCCAGCGCACACAGTCTTCAGCACGGTGTGTTACCACGGCTGCAGAATAAGTATGTAAAATAGTGAGTCAACCGTGACGGAGGATGAATACAAGTGCATATGAGAAATACTTGCAAGGTGAAATGAAAACATACGTGAGGTATGACATGCTAATAATTTCACCATGATGTCACACATCGTCAAAGACTCATTTCGATCCCCGTAGCGCAACAGCTTAGGAGCCGCGGCTGCTGCCACAACTTCGCGAACCACCGTATCGCCAACAAGTCGACAAGTCCTAAGCGAGTGACGTTGTTCAGCTCGAGTAAGTGAACGCGAGACCAAACACGGTGCTGCACGCGGAGTCCCTGCCGCCAGCGAACTTCGAAAAGGTGAGCGAGCGTACGCTTGGCCGCCGCCACGAACAGCGCCGAGCTGGTTTGGAGCTAGCGCCGAAGAAATCGACGGTAATGCGGCCCTTTTTCACCAACTCGAGTGATTGCAGCGTACAAACGCGAGTCCACCGCCGTGGCCAACGGACGGAGCTGAGCTGCTTGCTACCAATAGATGGGAAAGCCAATTGTACTGGTGACCTAGTTTCAATGAGTTCCGACGCTATCGAAAGCCCCGCCAGCCCGTGCTGGTGCACATACAGTGTGCGACCTACTACAACCAAGCTCTTTACGAGAACCCGCAACGTGTTTTCGATGACTCCTAACACAGCGACGAGGTCTCAGCCCAATATTGTGAACCGAGAGCTCATCGAGGCGGCGTAGACAGACAGGTGCGCGCTCGATGAGCGAGCGTACGGGAGGCTGACGGCAATGGCGGCCAAGTTCCAGGCAGTCGCAAAACACAGGCGAACTGCAGACGCCAAAGCTGACCTTTGCGATGCATTTCGTGCGTGCTATATAAAACACAACCAAGCCCGTTACCGGCAAGCGCGATCCGTATCGCGCACGCGACAAGTAGAGTAGAATAAAGATTGATAACCTACTTGCCTTTTAATCCACCGCTGTTTTCTGTCCCGAGCCGGACTGAAGTATATATCCGATAGGCCTGTTGACTTCTCGGCCGCCATATTGGCCTTCCCAACTGTTGCTGTGGTGTGTTGGTCGTGACTATCTTGAAGCTAGAGATATACAGCGCGGCGTGGTGACGTGTCGAGACATGCTGTGGACTTCATGGGTGCAGCGAAATGCAAAAGCAGCAGCCCACGCTATCCATGCGTACACACCAGCACCACGTCGTAATTCTTAGATGATGCCCGTTGATCCTGAGGGAGCTCGCTATCGATGGAGTGGTTAAGTACATCCGGAGAGATGTAATCCAGATGGAAACTAGGTGTTACAGCATCCAACTGAAGTTTTGTGTCAGTGTGATGAGATTCAATAAGAACGATAGAGCGTTCGTTTACTGGGTGAACGAGGCCATAGAATTACTTAATATACACTAGAGGGAACTCTGGCGCTAGTGTCTATGAGAGATGCAACGCACGGCGCTTCAGCGAGCATGAGAATGATGGGTAGTACACACATTTGTCTAATTTTTGTACTTCTGGCCTGCTTCTGGCTCCGTGTGTTGGTGTGGCTTGAATCTGTTTTTTCACGAAAACATAAGTTAGCAAATGTTCATCGTTTGCACTTCACAACTTTATTGTCTTAGGCATACCATTTCGAATCAACTCACTAAGTTCAAAAGGGTTTGTTCTTTCTTTCAAAACAAAACTGAAACACAGCAATAAAAGGAGCCGCAAGTACGATTCGCCGCCCGCAAATAAGTAGACTAGGCAAATGTGTGTAATACCCATCATTGATTCCCATGGTCGCTGAACGATCGCAGCGCCAGAGTGCCCTCTAGTTAATATTGGGAAGCTGTATGAACGAGACTAATTGTCTCTTGATGATGTAAGGGAAGAGGACATAATCTGGGTTTGTAAAGAACTATTTCCGTCGCATCTTCATTAGATTGCAGAATGATGTATAGCAAAGACGTGCCGTGGTGACGAATAAAAATGACAGACAGCGTAAGCACAACAGTAGTGCCAGAAATGTCAGTGCGGTCGACAGGGACAATGACGTCACTAAGAGGAGGAACGTCAGTGTCAGTGGCCACACGAAGCTTGCCAACGCTAAGTTGGTCGGTGTCGACTGACGGGGCATCGGTGAACACAGAAGGTTCCATCTGAGCACGAGCGCAGTCATTTACGGCGTGGTGGCGCGAAAAGAAGGCCTATCCATGTATTACGTTATGCGGACACTTGGCCAACACTAGAAACTTGATGCGGTACAAAATGTTCTGAACGGTGACTAACCGTACATGCTCCGGCTGGTCGAGTTTGTTGCATGCCTGCTGTACTTAACAAAAAACCGTAAGGTAGCGTCGTGATTTTTCGTATAAAATGGCAAAGATTGTGGCCTTATGACAGAAATGGCAGCACTGGTCTGAACAAGAGCGAGAGTTCATAAACCTTCAACAAACACTTCCAGAGCGTTGGCAACGGACCGGCGAGGACTTGCACATCTTGATGACGACGCAGATCGTGCCTGCGCGGCTGTGGTAGTCAGTTTTTCGGTCGTGGTCGGCGATGCATAGGTGACAGAGAACGGCGGCGTTGGGAGGGTGAGCGATGGGGTGGAAACGGTGGGTATTCGGGAACAGGTAGGCGACCTCGTTCACCTGGCAGTAGTTCACGTTCTCTTGGTAGTCGCTCATGTTGTGCCGGTGGGTCTCGTCGCGCGTCGTACGGGGCCCGGAAGCAGTATATATATATAGTCGTAGTATCTAAGCACCGGCGGAGTCGCTGCGAAGCACCGTGGACAGAAGCGCGCGACATGGCCTGAATATCCGCACGCCTAGCAGATGGGATGGTCATTAGCTGTACGCCAGGAGTTGCCTTAAGGTTGCGCTGTACTAGGCGTCGCTGGTACTAGCACTGGTTTAGAAGTCGAGAAGGGTAGAGGTCGCGATGGATGGGCATCAACAGCAGCGTACGTGAATCGCGCGGTGACGGGTGTCTGAAAGGCGGACGGCAGTGCCTCGGAGACCTGCGCCTGCGGTGTATTACCTGCCTAATGGAGAGCGCGAGACACCCAGAAGAGGAATCCCTTCTCGGTAGATACGACAGGCACGAAAGTGGTCGGGCCACATCCTCGCGCAAATATCGTTTTATTTCCACCACTATCGTGTTGTGGTCTCCAGCGAGGGACAACACCGCGAGTGTTTCCTTAGTAGTCACTGGCCGCCGTGTCATTGCGTGGTGGCGCCCGTTGTTTACGCAACTCCTCAAAGCTCTGGCAAAAAGTGGGGAGTTCGGACACGGTCTGAGGGCCTTTGGCTAGCAGCATCTGGAAGACTTCGTCGTCTATCCCCTTCAAGATGTGTTTAATCTTGTCTGCTTCTATTATTGAAGAATCAAGGCGCTTGCACAAGTCAAGCGCGTCTTTGGTGTAGCTTGTGAAGCCTTCCCCCTGAAGCTGTGCGCGTACCCGTAGGCGCTGTTCGGCACGGAGCTTCCGTACCTCGGGCCAACCAAACACATCAATAATGTGTAGCCTAAACGCACCCCAAGTGGCGAATTCCGAGTGGTGCTCGTTAAACCAGAGACTCACTACCTCTTTTAGGTAGAAAGGCACATGTTGCAGCTTCGGAGGGTATGGTTGCTCTTGTTGGTCGCGCCTACCTTTTCAAATGTTGACAGCCTATCTTCAACGTCTTGTTCATTGGTACCGCTGAAAAAGGTGAATTGCGCACGCGTAGCGCAGTGGGCACGGTGATCATCAGAGGCTGGGTCGTACCTTGCTGGGTGTTTTCGTCATTCATTTCTGGGGTAGGGGGGAGGGGTGCAGGTTGTTTTCTGTTTGGAAGTTCCGGGTTCAGTTACCCGCACCTCCATCCCTCTGAAACGGGGTTTATTGATGTAAACAGCACTTGCACAGCAGGTCTATTGGTAATGAAAGCGGGTGGCAACGACCGACACAGGAATCACAGCGTTAGGGTAACAGCTAGTGCTCTAGAATTCTGGCTAAAGAGATGGCCCACTACGGCGTATTCTTCTTCTTCCTCATTACAACAGGATAAAGGTTCCTATCCCTCTGGGCGTCAACAATTCTTTACATTGTTTTTTTTTCAATGAGAAAACCTAAAACACTCAATATAGTTGTTTATGTCCATTTCTTTCTTTTTACATCGGAATTTGGTTCATCGATGCTGTTCACCATATCGAGGATATTGGTTCCCCACAGTGCAATTTGCATCAAGTTACCCGTAGAACAGCAGTCTATCTCTTATATTTCCAGCTTTTCTCTCATATATATCATTCTGCAGATGACATATTTAATAACCATAAGAGACGTACTAGTAAATAAATTAGACCGTCAACTACAATACGAAGTCATCGGTGAATTGAATAAAGTTGTCTTGGTAAGCAGTTACATTGCGTGACAGAAAAAATAAACATTCTGCCAATTTCACGCACTGAAATCCGTCTACTCCTCAGACGGATAACCAGTAGCGTCACCTAAGTGAAATGACTCGATGTAAGGTCTAAAAGTTCAGACTTATATTTATGAGACCCCTGCATATAACTAAGGATTTCATTAGAGTCAAGAGAAAATCAGGCACTACCGAATTTACGCAACACTTTCTACACAGGCTAAAACGTCCGCCTAGTAGACTGTTCCTAGGGTCACTCTGACGAAGATGTACACATCCATTTCTTGAGTTCTCAACATATGAGACACCAAGCAAAGATTTATGAGCAAGTCTTCAACTTTTACATAGGAGACCTTTCGCAGTAACGAAAATACAAGGTCCATGGCCAACTGCAGGTCTTCAGAAAACAGCACTTGTCACCTCTAAGAAGTTTCGAATCAAATTTTTGTGGGAATATTGACCTACCGTAAGCGATGGTGCCTAAATACTAGAGAAAATGTGGAGTATATAGGCAGCTTGTCTTATATGTGTAAACACTTGTCTCAGTGTACACTGACCATGTGTGCGGAACTTGTATATATATTAACCTATTAGCCGTATCTGAACTGTCATGTGATGTGAACTGACCTTGTGTGTGGAAGTTGTGTATATATTGTCACGGGGTCGTCACGTGGCCAAAGACAGGAAACTTCGTGTTGGGATTTAACTGTTTATTTGGGCGAACTTGTGCCCGGTGAAGGGAAAGTCTAATTACAGCAGCAGTCTTGCACAGATAGCAGTCTCGGACTGATAGCGGTGAACGCAGCGTCGGCCTTCGATCAACAACTGACAAGCGGCGAAGCGCGTCGGCATTTATACCCTTGCCGTCGAATGTTCTAGCGTTATCGCTGGCGGTGGCGTAGGTTCCAGAACAATCTGTACCGTTCGCACAGTGGGCGTGATCTTATCGAAATGATCTACTAGAGTCCGGAACCTTCTCGAAACCAGCAGGCGCGGTTTGCGCCGAGAATCGTGTGGTGTTTCAGAACGATAACAAAAACTTGTGAAATGGAACGTGGCATTGCCCCCCTCTGAAAAAAAGGCATCGTCCCGATGCTTTAACTAAAGATGAAGGTACAATAATAATGCAAGAAAGTACAATGAATAAAGTACAATACAACAATAATACAAAAAACACTGTTTCAGTTTGTTAACGTGCATGAAACGGCTTGAGGCGCGCGACATGGACGACTTCAGGTCGCGATCGGCGTCGTTGAGAGTTCGTGATGCCGTCGGGGACAACCTCGTAATCAAGTGGGCCGAGACGTCGAACCACCTTGTACGGTCCGAAGTACCGTCGCAGAAGCTTTTCACTTAGTCCACGTCGGCGTATCAGCGTCCACACCCAAACACGTTCACCGGGCTGGTATTCCACGAAGCGTCGTCGAAAGTTGCAACGGTGGCTGTCGGTCGTCTGTTGATTCTTGATACGGAGACGCGCAAGTTGTCGGGCTTCTTCGGCGCGTTGAAGGTACTCGCTCACATCGAGGTTTTCTTCGTCGGTGACGTTGGGTAACATGGCATCGAGCGTCGTTGCCGGGCTCCTTCCGTAGACCAATTTGTATGGAGATATCTGCGTCGTCTCCTGCACCGCCGTGTTGTATGCGAAGGTCACATACGGAAGAATGGCGTCCCACGTCTTGTGTTCGACATCGACGTACATTGACAGCATGTCGGCGATCGTCTTGTTAAGCCGCTCGGTGAGGCCGTTGGTCTGTGGGTGGTACGCTGTCGTCCGGCGGTGGTTTGTTTGGCTGTATGCCAAGATCGCTTGAGTTAAGTCGGCAGTGAATGCCGTTCCTCTGTCGGTGATAAGGACCTCCGAGGCGCCGTGACGTAGGACGATATTTTCGACGAAGAACTTAGCTACCTCGGATGCACTGCCTTTTGGCAGGGCTTTTGTCTCGGCGTAGCGGGTGAGGTAGTCGGTAGCTACCACGATCCACTTGTTTCCGAAAGCCGACGTCGGGAACCGCCCCAGTAGGTCCATACCAATCTGCTGGAAAGGTCGGCAAGGTGGATCAATTGGCTGCAGAAGTCCCGCTGGCCTTGTCGGTGGTGTCTTGCGTCGCTGACAGTCCCGGCATGTCCTCACATAACGAGTGACAACGGTGGTAAGACGTGGCCAGTAGTACCTTTCTTGTATCCTCGCAAGCGTGCGGGAAACACCTAGGTGCACTGCCGTCGGATCGTCGTGCAGAGTCTGCAGGAGTTCTGGTCGCAGAGCTGAAGGCACCACAAGGAGGTACTTAGCTCGAAGCGGTGAAAAGTTTTTCTTTTGTAGAAGACCGTTTCGTAGAAAGAACGACGCAAGTGCGCGCTTGAATACCTTCGGGACTTCGGTGGTCCTGCCTTCGAGGTATTCTATTAGGGCTTTAAGTTCCGGGTCGGCCCGCTGTCGTTCAGCGAAGTCGTCGGTAGTTATCGTTCCCAAGAAGGAGTCGTCATCCGAGTCGTCGGGTAGCGGTTGGTCGACAGGCGCACGAGAGAGACAGTCAGCATCGGAGTGTTTTTTGCCGGACTTGTAAATGACAGTAATGTCATATTCTTGAAGTCTCAGGCTCCATCGTGCGAGGCGACCTGAAGGGTCCTTCAAGGTGGCTAGCCAACACAAGGCGTGGTGGTCGCTCACAACTTTGAAGGGCCTGCCGTAGAAGTAGGGGCGAAATTTCGACGTAGCCCAGATGATGGCGAGGCACTCTTTATCTTTTGTGGAATAATTTGCTTCGGCTTTGGATAGCGATCGGCTGGCGTAACTAATAACCCTTTCAAATCCGTCAACCCTCTGCACAAGAACGGTGCCAAGACCTACGCTGCTTGCGTCAGTATGTATTTCTGTCTCGGCGAATTCGTCGAAATGGGCAAGTAACGGAGGCGTCTGGAGGCGATGTTTAAGCTCCTGGAAAGCGTGTTCCTGTGGCGTTTCCCACTTGACCTCCGAGTCGGCCTTGGTAAGGTTAGTGAGAGGATCGGCGATGCGGGCAAAGTTTTTCACGAACCGCCTAAAATAGGCGCACAGGCCCAGAAATCGGCACACGGCTTTCTTGTCAGTGGGCGGCGGGAAGTCGGCGATGGCGGCTATTTCCGTGGATTGGGACGAACTCCAGGCTTGCTGATAACGTGCCCCAGAAACAAGAGCTCCTCATACGCAAATCTGCACTTTTCTGGCTTCAGTGTGAGTCCGGACGTCTTGATGGCTTGAAGTACAGCTTCAAGGCGCCGAAGATGCTCGTCGAAACTCGAGGAAAACACGACGACGTCGTCCAAGTACACAAGGCAAGTCTGCCACTTCAATCCTGCCAGTACTGTATCCATAACGCGTTGAAAAGTTGCAGGCGCTGAGCACAGGCCGAAGGGCATCACCTTAAACTCGAAGAGGCCGTCCGGGGTTATAAACGACGTCTTCTCTCAGTCTCTTTCGTCGACTTCGATTTGCCAATAGCCAGTCTTGAGGTTCATTGACGAGAAGTACTTGGCGTTATGGAGCCGATCAAGTGCGTCGTCTATTCGTGGGAGAGGATACAAGTCCTTTCTTGTGATATTGTTCAAGCGGCGATAATCGACGCAGAAACGTAGGGTCCCATCTTTTTTCTTCACTAACACCACAGGGGATGCCCACGGACTCTTGGACGGCTGGATAATGTCATCTCGCAGCATTTCATCAACTTGTCTCTTCATTGCCTCACTTTCTCGCGTCAAAACTCTGTACGGACTCTGACGGAGTGGTCTGGCATTTTCTTCGGTTATGATTCGATGTTTCATGATTGGGGTCTGCCGAATTTTCGATGACGACGAAAAGCAATCTTCGTATTGCAGGAGCAGGGCCTTGAGCTGTTCTTGCTTATCGTTCGGAAGTCTGGGATTGACGTCGAAAGCTATGGGAGGTGCTTGGTTCCTCTGAGCAGGTTCCACAGAATCGGCGAGGGCGAAAGCACTGGTGGCTTCGACAATTTCTTCGATGTATGCGACCGTTGTTCCTTTGTTCACATGTTTGTACTCATTGCTGAAATTCGTGAGCATAACCGTTGCTTTGCCTCCCCGCAGCTCTGCAATTCCTCTTGCGACGCAAATATTTCGGGTGACTAACAGATGCTGACTGCCTTCAACGACGCCTTCCAAGTCAGGTGATTTAGGAGCGCCGACTGAAATAATGACGCTTGAGCGAGGCGGGATGGTGACTTGTTCTTCCAGAACATTCAAAGCATGGTGTCCTGACGGCAAGCGCGGCGGTAGTGCTTCTTCTGTGCATAACGTTATCGACCTTGATTTAGGTTGATGACAGCACCATGGAGGCATAAGAAGTCCATGCCAAGGATGACATCTCTCGAGCAACGCTGTAGGACTACGAAGTCTGTAGGATAAATACGGTCGTTAATGGTGACTCTCGCTGTGCATATTCCTGCAGGCGTTACGAGATGGCCTCCGGCTGTGCGAATTTCAGGGCCTTTCCAAGCTGTCCTAACTTTCTTTAACTTCGCGGCGAACGACCCACTGATGACAGAATAGTCGGCTCCAGTATCGACGAGAGCAGTCACACTGTGGCCGTCGATAAGAACGTCGAGGTCGCTAGTTCGCCGTCTCGCATTACAGTTAGGGCGTGGCGTCGAGTCACGGCTGCGTCGGCTTGTTCCGCTGCTTCCATGTTGCGTCGTCCAGCCACCTTCGGTAAGTGAGCTTTTGCCTTCAGGGCTTTGCCTGGTTGGTGTTGTGTTCAAAAAGCTCCGTTGCGTCGGCGTCGTCGTCGGAGGATCTTCGGTAGTTCGTCGCACAGCAACCGCACCTCCATCGGTTGCTGCCCTTAGTTTCCCGGATACGGGCTAGGAGACCGGCCCCGCGTTGGGCCAGAGTACTGCCGGGGGTGCGGTGAGATGCGGCGGCTGGGCGACGGCGAACGGGAAGGACTTCGCGGTGTCCATTGAGTTCCTGCCAGGTAGTCGGCGATGTCACGTGGCCGATCTCCTGGCTGCGGACGCGGTGCATTGACGGCCAAGCCACGCAGTCCCATTTGTCGGTACCGGCAACGGCGTTATGCGTGCCCGGCCTCGCCGCAGTGGTAGCAGAGCGGGCGGTTGTCAGGTGCACGCCAAACGTCCGTTTTCCTCGGTGCACTGCGCTGGCCCACTGGGGAACGGTAGGACGTCGGTTGGGGTGGTGGCGGCGGTGGCGTCTGGCGACGGAAGTGTGACGGGGCGGCGTTTTGGCGTGGACGGGGAGGAGCGTTGTGGCGCACTGCAGCGTCGTAGCTCATAGTTTCTGGCTCGGGCGGCGGTGTTTCGGGAATTCGAAGCAATTGCCGGACTTCTCGCACAATGTCGGCGATCGAATCCACTTGAGGCTGCGCCAAAGGCAACAGTTTGCGCAGCTCTTCCCGCACGATCGCTCGGATCGTTTCACGCAGGTCGTCGGAGTCACTGGCTTGAGCAGCAGCGCATTCTGGAGTCAGGCGACGATTATACTGTCTGGTGCGCATGTCCAGCGTTTTTTTGATGGTGGTCGCCTCGGATACAAATTCTTGGACGGTGTTCGGTGGATTCTTCATTAGTCCCGCGAAGAGCTCCTGCTTGACCCCTCGCATGAGGAAACGAACTTTCTTTTCCTCAGGCATGCCTGGGTCAGCGTGACGGAATAGGCGGGTCATCTCCTCTGTGAAAATTCCAACCTTTTCATTTGGTAGCTGAACCCGGGTCTCGAGTAGAGCAGCGGCCCTCTTTTTGCGAGCGACGCTTGCGAACGTTTGCAGAAATGCGCCGCAGAAGACATCCCACGTTCTGAGCGTGGACTCCCGATTCTCTAGCCAGGTCCTTGCGGTGTCTTCTAGGTAGAAGTACATACAATGGAGCTTTTCTTCGTTGTCCCAGTGGTTGAGGGCGGCCACCCGGTCGTATGTTTATAGCCAGGTTTCCGGGTCTTCAAACGATGAGCCATGGAACGTTGGTGGTTCCCTGGGTTGATGAATGACGATCGCGGGCTGGGACGCTCCGGTTGTCATTGTCGCTGCAGTCGAGGTCATGGTCTTGGTCTTCCGCGCCTTGTCTTGTAGAAGGCCGTACTCCGGTGGGAGACCTTGCTGTCGGCGGCTCGTTCACTGCTTTTGGTTGGCGTCGGTGTCTTCTCCGCGACGGGGGCTGGATTCACGGCTTGACGGGGGCGTCCGGTACATGAACGAAGCAGCACCTCCACCAGATGTCACGGGGTCGTGACGTGGCCAAAGACAGGAAACTTCGTGTTGGGATTTAACTGTTTATTTGGGCGAATCTGTGCCCGGTAAAGGGAAAGTCTAATTACAGTAGCAGTCTTGCACAGATAGCAGTCTCGGACTGATAGCGGCGAACGCAGCGTCGGCCTTCGATCAACAACTTACAAGCGGCGAAGCGCATCGGCAGTTATACCCTTGCCGTCGAATGTTCCAGCGTTATCGCTGGCGGTGGCGTAGGTTCCAGAACAATCTGCGTGATCTTATCGAAATGATTTACTACAGTCCGGAACCTTCTCGAAACCTGCAGGCGCGGTTTGCGCCGAGAATCATGTGGTGTTTCGGAACGATAACAAAAACTTGTGAAATGGAACGTGGCATTATGAACCTATAGGTTATCTGAAATGTCACGTTATGTAAACGATCTTGTGTGTTGAACTTGTGTACATATGAACCCATTAGGCATATCTGAACCGCCATGTGGTGTGATCTGACCTTGTTTGTGGAACTTGTTTGCATATGAATCTATTAAGCCTATGTGAACTGCCATGCGATGTTAACTGACCTTCTGTGTGGATCTTGAGTAATAATGTTATCATGCGATGACGTCATGTGTCACAAGAAAATTAACATCACTAGGGCCTCATGACGACGCCACAGTTTATGATGTTCTACGACTTCATGATAACGTCGCCATGTGGATAAAAGAGTGTGATAACTTCTGGTATCGCCCAAGTTCACGCAGCCGGCTTTGACAGTGGACGTGCGCGTTGCATGAGGTATTCAGCCTGTGGCCTAAAGAATAAGCCCCGATATGTATATTCATCGTTTGCGCATTGCATAAATATACTTCAGGTAGCATCAATGTGTTGAAAAAATATAAAACCTGCATCGGAGTATGACTGGTGAAATTTCACGCTAGCTGGTTCATTAGATGCTGTTCTTTACCTTGTTTAGTCATGATTAGGAAACTGCTCGGCGTGTGTTGCTACACGCGCGTTGGCAAAACGTGACTCCATGCAGTGGATAGTAAAGGAAATATGGTTTGAGTAACTCATTTTATGTACGAAGTCCTGTAGACTGCGTAAATGCGTCAAAAATGAATACGTTTGCTAAAAAGATGGCATATTAAACATTTTTCGTGTTTGTGGCCTAGTTATCTGAAGTTATTTACGCTCTCCAGCAATGTCTTCATGTTCTCTTTTTTCGCATATGTCATCATATTCACGGATTATCACATAAGTCTTAAAAAGAATATCAGCTCTATCGTCGTATGTTTCATTTTTGCTTTTCAATGCACCACTGAGTCATCGTTACGCAACTGCTGTGCTGATCGCTTAGCTTCAATGTCCATGGCAGTTATTTCCTGTAGCAGCATCGGTGAATCTACGCCTGAGTTATACTGATTAGGTGCTATAAGCGGCAGTCACCTTATACTTAGCTGGACGGACGAAATAATGGAATCGAGGTTTGAGCGCTGAAGAAAGGTCAGAGACGCAAACAACGTAAACTACATAAGGGTAAAGAATAGAACTTGATTCTAAAAAAATGGCCCCATATCTGCATGTTACACTGCAAATGTCGTCGAAAGGCGATAGTGTCGCATCTGGAGAGAATGAACAAAACGTTTATTTGATGTTCTGCGCAAGAAAATTGGTGAATATTATTATGGAGGCGCTGCGGTAAAGTGCCTTGAGAGTACAGCGGAGGTGAACGAGCGCATCTAGTCACGTCACAAATGATACATGAGTGCTATCTGGCAGTTATCCTGGAAAACGAAGCCTGCGGCGTGCGCACCCGTCTCTGGGATGATAAGATGTAGAACACAAGGCGAAGGGTAGGTGCCAACACCGTGTCATCTTTGCAAACCGTTGGAAACACTTGCCTTTTTCGTTGATGCGCTGCATGGTCAGCTGAGCGTGATAGGCGCTACGTCTTTAGAATTACTTATGAATGCCTTTCTAGTAAAACGACACACATACAGAGTATTGAAATATTGTTATAGTGCCTCAGATATGTGAAATAATGGCTTTTATTGACAATCGCACAAGTATGAACGCTGAGTTTTCTGGAAAATTGGTGGGTGCTGCAGATAGGGTCGGCCGTTTGGAGTATCGTATTGTCACTTTGGTGCCATTTAAAGTACCGTTAAAGGTAGACAAAAAGAAAAATGTAAAGCCAGACAGACAGACAGATAGACAGACAGATACCAAAAATTTTGCGTCGGAGGTCCCCAAGAAAGACTATCGCTTAAAAAAAACAGTTGTTTCACTCTGTCTTTCAGAGGCCTGGCTTGCCACGTGTACGGCGCTCTTTAAAGAGGCACGCATAAGTCGGCAAAAAAGGGGGGTGCCGCCCATACTCAATCATCAACTATATCTTGCGCTTTCGACTCAGCAAAATATTTCTTAACTCGACTCACTTGGACACATGCACACGAAATTTTTTTCAACCGGACTCACTCGGATTCGAAGTCGCAAAAATTTTATTGGCAGATGGCACTCCCATTTCACACGTAGACAAAATTAGAATTCTGGGGTTACACCTGCAGGCAAACGGCCATAATGGTGAGACGGTGCGAAGACTACGTCGTTTGGTAGACGACACGATCCGACTCCTACGTCGTATCATGAACAGACGTACTGGTATGCGCGAACACTGCGCGATCCGTCTAGTGCAGGCGTACGCAATAAGCCGTATAACATACGTTGCCCCCTACCTCAAATTGCTAGGCTCAGAAAAAAACAAGATCGAATGTATAATACGAAAGGCTTTCAAGAGAGCAATTGGAGTTCCACTGAATGCGAGCACTGAAAAGTTACAAGTAACTTGGACTGCACAACTCACTCGACGAGTTAATTGAGGCCCATGTCGTTTCGCAAAACGAACGCTTGTCGGGGTCTAAGACGGGTCGACACATGCTCGAGTCACTTGGCATCCGGTTCCACACTCAGCAGGGAGAAAAAGCGGATGTTCCTGCCTCGGTTCGCGACCGCCTAATTGTTCCGCCGCTTCCTAAGAATATGCACCCGACGCACCACGTCGGGTGCCGTAACCAGCGAGCTAGTGATCTTCAAAAGAAGTACGGCACTAGCGACGAAGTTGTGTACGTAGATGCCGCAAGATATGGGGACGGGAGACACGCACACGCCGCTGCGGTCGTTGACCGTGCGGGCAAATGCCTCGTGAGCGCCACGGTGACCACGGGACATACGGAGGCGGCCGAAGAAGCCGCGATAGCCCTAGAAATCGCCACGGTGCCGAACGCTACGATAGTAATCAGCGACTCGCAGGCAGCAATCCGCGGCTTCGCGCGCGGCCGCGTCTCGCGGGAAGCGGCCCGCATCCTTAAGAGGTGCGGTGATGGTGACTCAGCGTCGCGATCGCCACAACAAAATTTAACAGTCTTCCTCCTTTGGACTCCGGCACACACCGATGTCCCGCTTCCGGGCAACGAGGCGGCCCACGCCGCGGCTCGAGGTCTCACTCGCCGAGCCGCGGCACATTCCGTGGCCGCCGCCTCCGCTCCCGAGAACGGGGCTTCTGATCTGCCGGATCGAGACACTTTGACAGACACGCAGCGACAACACAGACCACAATGGTCGTAGGGTGATCGTCTCATCACGTTCCGAGATATTACGCAACACTACAGACTGGAAAGGCGAAAGTTCCCGCCACCGCATGACAAATTAAACAGACACGATGCCGTAAGCTATCGCTTACTACAAACCCACTCTTACCCCAGCCCGGTCGTCTTACGCCACTGGTACCCGCACTTACACATTACCGATCTATGTAAAGCATGCGGGCACAGAGCAACGCTGCGCCACATGCTCTGGGAATGCGCCGATAACAATGGTCGAGAAACGGCCGCCGTTCGCGATGCGCCTATGGCGGCTGCCAATACCAGGCAACAGGAAGCCTCGAGCTCACTCGTTCCCGCCGCCGTCCCGTCTGCGGAAGCCGCGGGGGACTTTCTCCGTCGGCGACGCCGCCGCTGGGAGGCGGCGCTCAGAAGCTCGGAGCTCAACGACCAGCTCTGGGCTGTCCGGCAGGCCGAAGATGCCGCCCGAGTTCAGGGACTCAGCGCCGCCATCTGAGGCCACCAAGACCAAGCTGCCGGCCAAGTTCTAATAAAGTTTCCTCTCTCTCTCTCTACTCAGACTAAGCCTCACAGCTCAATAGTCCAATTGAGTCGATTCATTAGTCCATCAGTCTATAATTACCTTTTTAGATCATGGTGTCAATGCGATTCAACACGAATATCTCTCGTAGTCAGCGCTATTTTCGGTGCCATTTGATTAGTACCTTCGAATGCGAGTTATGAGTGTTTGCAAACCATCAAAGATATCTTTCCTAAAATCGATGACAACATAAGACACATTTTTCAAGAACTTCTCCGAAAGATCTGGCGCGTGATGGGAAAGGGTGGCGAGTACGACGTAGCGCCCTATGTAATTCACGTCTCCAATCAATAAATATTCAAAATAGTCTGTGAACGATTCTGCTTTGAAATACTTTTTGGTAGACGTGAGCACAAACATGAATCTAGGTAATACCCATGGTATTGCTGGAAATGAGAAGATTCTAGTACGGCATGTCAACTGTCTTTTGGGGTCAGTATACAATGTCAGTATATGTGGCGATGGCGTAGTGGTTAGAGAATCAGCTTCGCATGCAAGAGGTCCGTGGCTCGAATCCCGGTGCCGTGCAGTTCCCAAAGGGATTAAAAAATTTAATCCGTGTGGTGATGAAAATGCAGTAAAAGGCCTAGGGTGCTGCCTCACCGGTAACCACCGCCGGGAACGCACTCCCTCACCAGAGTAGGATTGGCCACCCTGGTGCAGTATCTGGCCACTACCTCCCACATGCATACGTCAAATAACTCACGACCCTCAGTCCCCAGCAGCTGCGAAGCAACTGACCACGGCGGCGGTCAGATCTGCAACGCAGCAGAGGGTGCTAAGAATCTCTGGATCCGGACAGGCCGCCATTGGAACCTGAACTTGGCAACGTTTAACGCTAGAACCTTATCTAGTGAGGGAAGTCTAGCTGTACTATTCGAGGAGCTAGAGGGTGTTAAATGGGATATAATAGGACTCAGTGAGGTTAGGAGGACAAAGGAGGCCTATACGGTGCTACAGAATGGGCACGTCCTTTACTATCGGGGCTTGGCAGACTGAGGAGAACTGGGAGTAGGGTTCCTAATTCACAGAAACATAGCTGGCAACATAGAGGAATACTATAGCATTAATGAAAGGGTGGTAGGTATCGTAATTAAACTGCATAAAATATACAAAATGAAGGTAGTACAGGCTTACGCACCTACATCCAGCCATGATGACGCTTCAGTTGAAAGCTTCTACGAAAACGTGGAATCGGCAGTCAGTAGGGTAAAAACACAGTATAATATACTGATGGGAGATTTCAATGGAAAAGTAGAGAAGAAACAGGCTGGAGACCAGGCAGCAGGAGATTATGGCATCGGTACTAGAAATGCCAGAGGGGAGCAACTAGCACAATTCGCAAAATTAAATATATTACGGATTTCAAATACCTTCTACAGAAAACTAAGTAACCATAAGTGATATGGAGGAGCCCTAACGGCAAAAATAAGAAGGAAAGATACTTTATACAGAGCGCTCGCTTTTGCATTGTTCAGGATGTGGAAATGCTTGGCAAGGTATGGTGCAGGGACCATAGAATGGTACGGTCTCAAATTCACCTAGACTTGAAAAAGGAACGACAGCAACCGATGCGCAAGAAGTCAACCAATAAGCTAGCACTAATGGGGGAAGCACAAAAATTCCGAGTCTCGCTTCAGGATAGGTACTAGGCTCTTATTGAGGAAACCTGCTTTAGCATTGACGGAATGAATGATAATCAGACAATTATCATTACGGAGGGTGCAGTGGAAGTTGGACGTATGGTAGTTAAGCAGGACACTGGCAAGCTGTCCCAGAAAACGAAGAATCTCATTAAGAAGCGTCAAAGCATGAAAGCCCCAAGTACAACAGACAAAATAGAGCTGGTAGAGCTTTCTAAGTAAAATATCAAAAGCAAGGTATTCAATGTAAGGAGGTATAGGATGGAGAGAATTGAACACGCTCTGAAGAACGGAGAAAGCGTCAAAGCAGTGAAGAGAAAACTTGGGATAGGCAAAAACCAGATGTATGCACTAAGAGACAAGGAAGGCAAGGTAACTACCAATATGGATACGACAGTAAAATTAGCGGAGGAGTTTTACAGAGATCTGTACAGTAGCCCGCACAACCACGATCCAGATGACACCCCACCAGTAATGATGGAAGAAGTCAGAAAAGACTTGCAGAGCATGCAAACAGGCAAAGTATCTGGTGAGGATCAGGCAACATCAGACCTGCTGAAAGATGGAGGACATATTTTGTTAGAAAAACTAGCGGCCCTGTTTTTGAGGTGTCTCCTGACGGAAAGAGTACCAGAATCTTGGAAGAATGCTAACATCATCTTAATACATGGGAAGGGAGATGACAAGGACTTGAAGAATCATAGGCCGATCAACTTGATCTTCGTAGTATACAAGCTATTTAGACAAGTAATTGCTAATAGAATTGCGAACAGAAAAAACAACATTGGAATTCAATCAACCAAAGGAACAAGCAGGATTTCGAATAGGCTACTCAACAATTGACACCATTCATCTACAATCAGGTAATAGAGAAATGCTCAGAACATAGCCAAGATTATGAGAAGGTCTTTAATCCAGCAAAAATATCAGCAGTCATGCAAACACTATCGAATCGGGGCGTCAATGAACCATATATAAACATCCCGGAAAAAATCTACAGGGGATCAACTGCTACCATAGTGCTTCATAAAGAAACCAACTGAATATAAATCAAGAAGGGTGAAAGACAGGGTGATACAATTTCATCAATGCTATTTACCGCGTGCGTACTGGAGGTTTTGAGAGGCTTAGACTGGGATCAGTTAGGAATAAGAGGTAATGGATTACACTTTAGTAACCTGCGCTTCGCCGATGACATAGCATTGCTGAGTAACTCCGTGGACGAATTGCATTTTGTGATTACGGAGTTAGACAAGGAGAGCAAAAAGGTAGGTCTTAAAATTATTCTAGAGAAAACGAAATTAGTGTACAACAACCTCGGAAGAAAGCAGCGCTTTAGTATAGGTAATAGTGCAGTTGAAGTTATAATAGACTATGTCTACTTAGGACAGGTAATAACCGCGGAGCTGAAACGCTAAAATTAAGTAACTAGAAGAAGAGGACTGGAGTGGAGCACATTTGGCAAGCATTCTCAAATCATTACAGGTAGATTGCCACTATCCTTCAAGAGGAAGGTATATAACAGCTGCATCTTGCCGGTACTTAGCTTGAGGACGACGCAGCGAGAAATGGAAAGGAAAATAGTGGGTGTAACGTTAAGAGACGAGAAAAGGGCAATGTGGATTAGGGAACTAACGGTGGTTAAAGATATCATAGTTGAAATCAAGAAGAGGAAACGGACAAGTACGGGCATGTAGCGCGTAGACAGGATAGCCACTTGTCATTAAGGGTAACTGACTGGATTCTCAGAGAGGGCAAGCGAGTAAGAGAAAGACCGAAGGTTAGGTGGGCAGTTGAGATTGTAATGTTTGCGAGTATAAACTGGCAGCAGAAAGCACAAGACCGAGTTGACTGGCGGAGCCCGGGAGAGGCCTTTGTCCTGCGATGGACGTAGTCAGGCTGATGATGATAAAGATAATGATGATAATAATGATGATGATGATGATGATGATACACTCTCTACGATGACTATTCTAACACAAAGAAGGGTTAACGTGCCTTTTTAAAGAGAGTCATAGACGTGTTGACAGGGCTCACTGTAAGGAGTAACACCTACGCTCTCATCTCTTCCCCCCCTTTTTTCCCCTTTTTAGTTTGTTTACCCCTATCACAGTAGGTGTGAATTGCCAGCACGAAGTCGGAATGAGGTAGCCGTGCGGCTGCCATGTAAATATACGCCTTCAGATACCTACAACAAAAAATGATGAGGCGTTTCAAAACTGCCCACTTTTCAGTGCTTTTTCCGTGCGAATAAGATATTCGGCAGAGTAACATAGACTACCCGGGAAAAGAAAAAGGTCACGACCCGGCGTAATTTGGAATGCTTAGAGGAATCGCAAATATTCTGGCCACTTCTAAATTGAGCTGTAGCGTCTTGGAGGGAGCAGGTTTCTTATAATTGTGCGGGTGGTGGCTCCGCGAGCGCCCCGCTGCCGCCAAAGAAGGAGAGTAATAGTAGTGGTGGAGAAGGAGAGTCGAGAATATCGCGACATTTCTCACAAATACATAGGGCAGTTGGGGAAAGGAAAACCAGTAGCAGGCATAATTGGACGGATTTTATGCGCTTTTTTCGCAGTTGTTTTTGTTCAGTTGTGAGCGCAACGGTGAACCGAGGGCTATCCGAGATGTGAGACACTTTATATACGCTCTTCAGAAGGATCAAGTAAATCCGCGCGAGACATGGAGTAGCTTCTTTTTATAGATGATACATAAATGCAGGCTGATGGGACCCAAAAAGAAATATAGAAGCCCACGCCTCCCCCCCCTCAAAAAAGAGGAGAGAGAGGAGGTCCCAGAGCAGTCGTTCTCGTTTTTGTTGGTTTTAATGCTGCGTGCATTCAGGCCGTAACAAAAACAATTCTAACCAGTGCAGTGCACCACGCGTAGTGGTTTGAATGTCATGTAAAATGACTGGGCTTGAAAACACAGTCACAAGAGTGAAATCAAGATTACACAAATGCCTTTTGTGTTGTTTTTACGTTTATGTTCCGTTGTTGTTCTTACATACATTTCAGCGGGAATATATGACAAGTATTGCTTAATCTATTTTGTGGAAGATATCAGCCGTAATTGCGCTAATATCAGCCATAATTGCGCTAACACTGCTAAGTATTCATATTTCGTGAAATGAAAGCGTCTAACAAAAGCACGTCTCGATAACTCGTGATCCAATGTGCAATAATTTTTGCCACTTGGGGATTGTATCGTTTGGCCGCAAGAACGTGCTAATGCACAATGTCATCTCGTTGATGGATACCATATGTTGGTTGTGTGTTTGAAGCCGTAAACAGCATGTGCCTATGAATGCGGCGTAGTGCCCGTACTAGAAAAGTAGAGTGTCAGGATAAATGCCTTAAAAAGGTGTAGGCGAAAATATCGGCACATATTTTATGGCTCATACAAATAGGGAAAGTGATTAGGATGGGCTAAAGTAAAGGAATCACTTTGTTGGTGTTTATAATGCATATTGTTAAAGACGAAATGTCGCCTTCGTTTCCTGGAAATCGAAGAGATACGAAAGTTGGCAGTTCGAACATGGATCACTACACGACAAGTGTACATGCGACTTCACTAGACCCTGTCGTGGTAAGCACAGCTCAGTTTACGTATTTAGAGCTTCAGTAGTGAGTAAAAAAAAGGATAGTATATTTATCAGTATCGGCAGTAAACACCAAGGCTGAAGCTTCACGACGCTCAGCAAAGGCGCGCTAGCGAAAAAAAAAACACCAGGCCAGCGCAGAACACGTAGCCCAGCCACAACAAAAGCTTGAATAGCGGTCCTTCATAGTATTTTAAACCATGTTTTCGGTAACTGCTACAAGCACACTTGCAGAATACCCACCACGCTAAATATCTTGTAATTGTTGCGTAGTAGGTTGGTTGGTTGGTTCCTTAACTTCTCCCCCATGCCGTCAACATTCACCATGCCATCCTTCGTCATTCTCAGAAAAACTGTGGTACCCGCTACATACTTGCAATAATTTTGTGCATTTTTTGTGCCCTAGAAAATGACAATGAAGAATTAAGCCTGAAGTGTTCATAATGGGCTGCAAGACTTGACTACCAACTCATTACGTAATTCGCATTACTTGATGCGTGGTTGTTCCTGAACTGTTAAAGTTCTTTGTAGCTCATATGGACGCGATTCTTTTTCAAACAGGAAGCCTGCGTAATGTTTCTTTGCAACAAAGTTTCAAGCACCGGCGTGGCTTCGTACTGGAATACTGGTACAAGACTAGCACACTGCGAAACCGGGCTTGAATGCCACTGCTTACATTGTGTTTTTCCTTTACTTAGTTTTTTTTATTTGCGCGAGTAAGAAAATATTGAGAAAAAGTTGGCGCCGTATTTGTACGTTAACCTGCAAATGTCGTCAAAAGACGATAGTCTTGAATGTGTAGAGAGTAAACAAAACATTTATTTGGTGTTCTGCACAAGAAAATAGGTGTATAGTATTCAGGAGGCGCTGTGTTACAGTGCTTAGAGCATGCAGCGGAGGCGAACAAGCACATCAAGTCACGTCAAACGTGAGACATGAGCGCCTTCTTGCAGTTTTTTTTTGTTGAAAACGGAGCTCGTGGCTTTGATACGGGTGTGCGCGCCTGTCTCATGGGTGGTAAGGTGTAGATCGCAAGGTGATGGGTAAGTGGCACCGCCGTCTCGTGTTAGCAAAGTGCTGGGAACACTCGCCTTTTTTGCAAGCGTTGCATAATCAGCGCAGTGTGATAAACGCTACGGTCCTTGAGCTTACCTATGTATGCCTTTTCTATTAAAAGACGCACATGCAGAAACTCTACGTGTTGTTATGGTGCTCCACACATGCGCAATATTTGCTTTTTAATTGAAGATTGCACAAGTATGAACGCTAAGTCTTGACCAACATTGGCGGACAGTGTGGATAGGGTGGGCCCTTTCAAGTACTCAGTGCCGTTAGGAGTGGACAAACAGACAAACGTACAGACAGCCAGACAAACCGACAGACGAAAATTTTTGTGTCGAAGACCCCCAAGAAAGACTCTCGTCTTTAAAAACTACCAAGCCTGCAAGAGACCCGCAAAACTGTGAGAGCAAAAGCTGAAAGAGCGGCCTATCAGGGCCTTTTTTCAGACACTCTCTCAGTATATGCTACAAGCACGCTTCCATCGTATCCATCACACCAGTAATCATTATAATTTTGTGTAGCAGGGAGCCACTCACTGTGCAATCCTTTGTCATTCCTTGAAGGAACTTTTTGACATCTCTGCTTGATGATGATGAAACATTTTGCCTGAAGCTTTTTTACTAGGTTGTACCATTCGAAGACCCACTCGTTTATCGATGGGAGCGAAAAATGCCATGGGCCCATGTGTTCAGATTTTGGTGCAACTTAAAGAACCCCAGGTGGTCACAATATCCGGAGCCTTCTACTGCGGCCGTCTCTTATATTCATACGGTGGCTTTGAGAAGTCAAGTCACAAATATCACGTATCACCCACTCGTTATGTAATTCGCATTGCTGTAAAGCAAACTATAGTGTTCGTATTTCTGCACCTTCGAGTTGCTAAAGATGGCCAACTAAATGCCTTATATTAGGACAGCCGGGGCCAATATTACTTAATATCGGATTCAGACCTCCATTACTTAGTCAAGTTATACTACAGTAGGATGTATTATTTGCTTGATTGTTACTGTTTGCAGCTGTCGCAGAAACAATGGCAAATGCACTACTCTAAAAAAATGTGAACAATTTTGATTTTCGTCTCATAATCTTGTCACTCATCGCGTGCCTTTATATCCTCTCGTGCACCAGGCACTCAGCTCAACTAAGTGCAGGTAAACAGGAGCACCTTTGTCACTAATGGTTCATTGCGCTATCCTTGTTGGAGTAATTGAAAGCGTACATGCCAACACAACATAATTGCAAAAAATTCTGAAATAAATCGAACAGGTCTATTGTTCTTTCAGTGTCGGTGTAGTAAAAAACATCCGCAAAAATGAATCAAACACGTGAGCCGATATTTAAAGTATGTTACGCTATCAGCGTGTAATGCGAGTTGCTTTCGATAAAAACTCGTAGCCATTTACGCGATTCTCAACAATTGCACATTTTGCTTACAACGAGAATACACTACCGCGCAAGACTCGAAATTGGCTTATTTGCTTTTTGATCGCAGAGGCACACAAAGTGCCCAAAACGTCATCTTCATCGCCCATTGTTTCTATAACTACCCGAATTATCTGTAATATGAAGGAAATCGGTTCAATACCATTTTGAACTTAGTCATAGCGATTCGCGTAATACCTGCGTGCGCCACTTTTTCAAACTGTTTCTTGCTTTGGTGCAGTTAGCTCTGTGACGATTAAGAAAATTTCATTTTTTTAGCGGGGGCGTAAATTTTATAGGCGAAGCTCTTTTTACTCTAACCTTGCTATACGGGTGGCGTAACGGAGAGAATAAGAGACGAGAAGAAAAAAAAGAAGGCAGTATCTCTCGAACAGTGTAACGGACGATGAGAGAGAGAGAATTATTTTTTAATGGGGAGCTGGAGAGGTTTGTCTGGTTTTTCACCTTACAGGCAACCCTAGGTGCCGGGTGATGACAGTGATATTTACGACTATAAACACACAACACATACAGTTACATACACGCATAACAGTCAAATAACACATGCGGTCATTCACAAGCACTTCACTATTTACAACGTTTCTTTCAAGCCTGTGGCCTCTAAGATTGTCAGTAGCGCTTTTGTGGAGTCTAACGCACTGGAGCTGTTCTTCCATGGGTCTAGAATACGTTTCAAATCCAAGTTTGTGTCATTTTGTACTTTTCAGGCCATCTTCAGAGACAGTTTTTCTGATGCGTATAACGTGCACTCACAGAGAACATGATAGATGTCTTAAACGACGTTACATTTTGACGAAATTCTGAGTCGGACAGTCCAGTTTTGTTTCCTGAAGTAGTTAATATACGCAACGTTCAACCGGATGTGGTGTAAACGTGTTTCATCTTGCCTGTTTAGGTTTCACCGCAACCTGAAGTCACACGATCGTTTGATCTTGTACAGAAGCCCATACGGTTGGCTAGGGTCTGTCCAGAGGGATCGCTGAAGGAGATAGGCGTGTGCCGACACCAGCGTTGCATTGTCTTGCCTCAAGAAAGGTATCTCAACAATTTCTGCTGAAGTGTCGTGTCTAGCATTAGCAGCCTGGACGTCATTAGCCTGGACGTTGCGTTGTATTCCGCAGTGGGCAGGTATCCATTCCGGAACATTGCGGGGATTCAGTTCACAGGCTTTCTTGCATAAGTGTTTGATGTATGTGACGAGTTGGTCCTGTGTGCATGGAGACTTCAGCGACTGCAGCGCTGCTCTTGGTTCAGTGTAGATGACCTAGATTGACGAGATTGATTACATTGTCAATGCTGCTGCGACCTTTTTTAAACCCAGACATTCGTTGAGGGTATGCATACTTGTTTATAAGCAACCACTCCAGGCGTGTGAACACCATCCATTCCATGAGTTTTCCTACGCAGCTGAGAAGAGCAATGAGGCGATAGGAGTTGGGTTCTGTGGGAGGCTTGCTAGGCTTTAGAATAAGAATAACATTAGCTCGTTTGCAGGAAGGTTCAAGACGGCCACTCTCCCAACTGGCATTGAATATGGCAAGTAGACGCATCTTTGCCTTGTCGCCTAAATGGGTTAACTCAGCGTAGCTGACACAATCAGGTCCAAGAGATGACGCCTTGTTTATCAGTGCCAAAGCACCAAGAAGTTCCATGCTAGTAAAAAGTTGATCTACCTCAATGGCGCTTGGCGGCGTTGGAACTTGCCGTGATGCACAAGGTAAAGTTGCTAGAACCGCTGCAGTGATCTTAGAGAAAGATACCCTCCGCCATGTACAACTCGCTGCTGTTACAAGACAAAGCATCTGAGCTGAAGGGATGCAGTTGGGTCGGTGGGGTTTTTAGGCTAAGAACAATACTCCATAGTCTTGACAGCGGCTTTCTTGGTCAAGTCTTGAACAGAAAAGCCGCCATTGCGTCTTATCTAGCTTGTCCAGGTGGCGTTTAATTCTCTTTTTCATTCGCCTGGCCTCACGAATGTCATCTGCAGACAATGTTCTACGAGCGCGTCTTTCAGGTCGTCGATAAATAGCAGGCAGCCTCTCATACACTACTTCAACCGTTGAGTGAGTTCGAGGTGGTTTTAGATGCTTAGTGCTGTTTTGTTTTTCTCGACTCTGAGCAGCCACAAATTCCTCAATCATCATTTCACATGGCTCTGCGTCTACAAATGCAACGTTATATACATCCCAGTCAGTGCACCAAATCGTCCTTCGCTTTGTGTTCAGCGTAGGATTGCCCAATTAGATGTAGCCGGGCATGGTCACTCCCATGACTTTTGATATCAGCAAACCAGGTCGCCGTAGACATGAGGCAGGTGAAGATCATGGTGACGTCCAGGGCGTTGCATCAGTCGTTCTTAAAGAAGGTTGGTCGCACATCATAATAATGCCCAGGTTGTTTCAATTTGCTATGCCCAAAAGGTTTTTACCGCACACTGAAATCCTCCTACCGCCCCAGGCTAGGTGATGTGCATTGAGTTCCTGGTTAGTATGTGAGTTCCAGGTGTTCTATCTATTCTGTCCTGCAGTGTGTTCACATCGAATGTGGTTGAAGGTGGTATGTATGCCGCAATCTCCGTAAATACCAAAGTGTGCATCTTTGCTGTCACTGGAGCATATTCCTTGGATACGTGAGCTTAAATGTAGTGAACATTGAAAGGTAAATTAATGCGAACAGCTAAAATAATTCTACGGACATCCGTTCCTGTTGATGAGACTGTGATGGTGTATCCTGAAAGCCTTATGCCGGTGCGCACTCGGGAATCGGTATGGCGATCACCGGAAAACGGTGCTTGTATACAAATTGTCTGAAGTCTGAAAGACGACAGCTGAGACTGCAGGCATTCCATTGAAATATGGCTGCCTTTCCTTTATTGTTCTTCAGACTGGGTGGCTCGGCCGTTAACGCCATATTGCCAAAACAGGAGACAGAAAATCAAGGAAAGTCAGTATAGACTTGGCTACCGGAGATGACAACAGAGCGAGGAAGGTGCTTATAGCGCCGACAAGTCCAGAGAGCAATGAGTATATGTTTCCATTGTCTTGTCGGGCGCCATACTCGCGTGGTCTACGCCAAGAAGTTGGGGCCCGTGACTCATTCAACTGGCCAGACGTGCGCTTTTGAGCACTTCGTGTAGAAAGAACTGAATCTGATGGATGTGTCGGTAGAGACGGGAAATCAGCTGTGCCGTCGACCTGTTGCGAATTGGCTGATTTTCGCTTGTCTGCTGTGGGTATTATTGCTTGGCTGCCACTTCGAGGTTACTGTTTCTGGTGTACCGCATCCTTTGCTATTCGGTACCCAACGTTGTTTTCACCTTGTAGTTGCGGATACGCTTCGCTTTGCTCAGAATTGGGCAGTGAGTGGACGTAGATTCATGTTTTTTTCTTGCAATTAGGGCACTGTGGCTCCTCACTTCCACATGCGGATCGATCGTGGTTGCCACCGCAGCGATAACACCATGCCTGTAACTTACAAACACCAGCAAGATTACCGAAACGCTGACGCTTGGTGCACTGTCTCGGCGCCTCAATGTACTTGTGTCACAGTTCACGTTGATAAGGGAGGCGATCGCCGGGCTAATTCAAAGGGCTGAAGTACCGGCCCCCCCCCGAATGGCATCACGGAAACACCGCCAATATAGAAGTGTTCTTACTTGGCGCACCAGCAGACGCCGGCTGTGGTCCAAAGAACGAGTCTTAGCAGAGAGTTAAGGAACAAAACAAAATTATATTCTCAACTATAGCAGATAAACGATACACAAATATGCACACTCGGCAATCTTCCAGTACAATATTTCACTAATCAAACAATCAAATTCACAATCAAACCCAATACAATCAGCTACGCTCGAAACGACGGACTCAAACAACAATATGCACTACGATGCAAACTCATGCATCCAAAAACCAAATCACCCGAAAGACTAAAGTGTTCAAAAACTTGTTCAGTCCAAAGTCCTTGAAACAAAGTCTTAATGATACTCTTCCAAGAATCACTCACTCATACATCAGCGCTGTTGCTGATCCACTGCACGCGAAGCTTCTTTTCCAGAAAACCTCGCATCTTCCTTTGGCCGCTCTCCAAGCACCAAACTTCTTCACTGGTAACACGTCGGCTTCCCACGCACAGCTGCTGCAACGCGTCTTCACTCACTGGCCCTATTCATTACCTGCTTTGTCACTGACGAAAAAACCCTTGGCCAGCACGGTGGAATGACCCTATGCACTCTAGCGCAAAACTTCCTTCATCTCCTGCCTACGCGCACCAGCGTAAACTGTCTTTCTCTCCTGCTTTGTCACTGAAGACAAAAGACTTCACCGACACGGTGGTAAGGCCTTACGCACACTGGCGCAAACTTTCTTCTTCTCCTGATCTCCCTTCTCCTCTGCTCACCTAAATACCTTTCGCGCTAGATTCCGGAAAATTCTAATCGTTTTGTCTGCGCCAAGTACAGCCAATGCTGGGGAAAGAGCGAGATGTTTCGAGGACCGCCCGCGACACGTGACGCAACTTCACATCACCACGCCCTTTTTCTTCCAGACCTTTCCAGGGCTTGCTCGGCGGCCGATATGAGGAGGTTGGTCGGAAAACTACGCTTCCGAGGAGGAGAGACGGCACGTCCGGAGAGTCTCAATGCATGTTGTCTTCTTTAGCGTTTACCTTGAGACGTCTCTCCGGCGCTTGGTATCGTTACTCTCGCCAGAGTTCAGCGGTGTGCTCTTTTCTGAGCGCTGGCTTGGGTCACTGCCCGCCACTTTAAGCATATTATCACATAATATTCAAACCGCACAAACTAGAGCGAAAAGTCCCCATACATTGAAAGTCCGTAACACGGTTCGTCACTCAAGACGCATCATATTCACAATACAACACTCAATACAATAAATTGCAGTCCAATCTCACAACACTTAGAATGTAACCAAGGTACATGAGTACAACACTCACACACATTTTAAACTACTCAGACGTACAAAGGTTTGTCTTTACAACAATTGTACAATCATATCAATAACATCACGCCCCCGCAACAAACACTTTGACACTTGTGACACCGGATAACAACAAGAATAACACAATGTATTGCACTCAACACTGCCACACGCATGAAAATCCAACGCAATCCCCTATTCTGTGCACTTCGTGCTTCGAACACCCCTGCTTGAGGTGCTAGCTTGATCTTTTCTTATTGCTCTTGTGTCTGTTGCAATGAGCCCTTTCAAACGACGATATCTGAGGCGGCATTTCGGCCATCCTTGACACTTTCGAAACCCTTAACGAGTCATAACGTGAACCGATTTTGTCTGGTTATTCACCAGCTTGTTCACGTCGCGAGATTGGGCCTGGCTGGCCGACTCCATCACCTCTGCACTGTTGCTCATTTGAATTCGTTTCGCCACAGGTGCAGCTGCACGGCACGTTCTCTCGTTCAACACGACCATCTCGTAATTCACCGTCTTTTGCATCCAGTTTTTCACCTTGAGATTGGGTCGAATCCTTCGCGGCATTCTCTTCCACTGTATCTCTGGAACGTTGGGTTTTCGAGGGCTTCAGCTTTGCGTCTTCCCCCAAACGTTTCGCATCATTCGGCGCTCGCGCCCAGTCGATATTTCCGATGATGAGGTCGTAGAGGGGGGTCGCCATGCACAGGGCTGTAACCCTTCCACTGAAGTACGGGGTTTCAAAATCTCCAGTTCAGGAAGCATTGGAACCAAACCATCGATTAGGCAAACCAGCTTAGTTCTGCCTGGTAACTCCTTTTTTGGTACTAACTTTATTCACACAATAACAGTGGAACTTGCGGTGCCCCTTGACACAATAATCTTCTTGCCCGCAATTTTTTCGTGTAGCGTTGGCATTCCCTTCGTAACACCTGTTGGCCGTTTTTGCATTACAGCACCCACAATAGGCAGTTTCTCCACATTTTTCCACTCTACAAATCCATCGGTGACGCCGTTATCATTGGCTTTTGGTGCCGCTTGCTCACAGGCTACTTGGTGTGTTTTACTCACTCCATTAAAACATGCGTCGACCTTGTGCCCAGTCTGACCACATTTCAAACATTTTACAACAGTAGGCCCCGTAAAGTTAGTTCGACAGCAGTTAGCGCGATGACCCACTCGGTTACTAAGAAAACATCGCGGAACAATCTCCGGTACACGCTTCTTTTCTTCGGGCGCCGGTTTCTTCAAATATTCGTGACACTCTTTCGTGACCTTGGCCAAATTTGCGCCACCTTCTGCTTCCAAGAATTGGCCGCCCAATTCAAGCATTTGTTCAAGTGACTTAGCTCTCCTCTCTTTCAAGTACAGCGACAGGCTCGGGTGGCAACTGGTGAGAATATTTTCTCTAATAAGGAGCTCCCTATGCTCGTCATATTCCTGCACTGTGCCTAAAGTTTGATACATCTGTCAGAATAATGGCTAAGTCGGGCGGCGTACTGCGTAGCCGTCTCACCAGCAGATGGGTTTCCTGTTCAAAATCTGTCCCGGAAGCTTTCGACTGTAAATCTAAGTCGCTTCAGTAAAGCAGCTTTCACCTTTGCATACTTGGCTGCATCGGTCGGCGTCAGCCTGCCGTACACACTGAGCGCTTCGCCACTCAAGCAGGTACTCGAAGCAGTTGCCCATTGGTGTTCCGGCCAGTTCTGGCTCCTCGCAATTGTCTCAAATCTGTGAAGGTACGCGTCAAGGTCTTCCTTCCATTCATCAAACGCTACGAGCAGCTTGCTTGGATTCAAGCGGAAGCGATGATCTTCTCGTTCGTTGCTTTTGACTCTAGCCTGGACGGAAGTTTCGCTTCGCTGTTGCAAACGGAGCCGCTCGAGTTCCATCTCGTGCTGCCGCTGCCACTCCCTTTCAATCATCTCTGTTTCTCGTTCTTCTTTCACTCTCTCAGCTGCCAGCCTTTCTCTCTCCAGCTCCAACTTCAACTGGTGCTCTCTTTCATATTTCAACCTCTCGACTACCAACCTTTCTCTCTGCAACTCAGCTGCTTTTTCTTCCTTAGCCCTTTCTTTTTCTCTTTTTTTTCTTTGGCTTACCCTTTCCCGTAGTTTGGTGCCATATAGACCCATCTTCGCACCAAGAGCTAATAATTTCTCTAGATCCAAAGTGTCTCGCAAATAAAACATTGCCGCGTGCACAAGATATCTGCCTAACCCAGTTTAGCGAAACACTCTCTGCCCACTCGTTAACGAAAACACTGAGCAACACATAAAAATTGTTCCAATAGCACTGTCAACGACTCAAGGCTCTTTCTCACTACTTTGAACACTCTGTGCACCAAAAACGTCCTTCTCGTGGACGTCAGCATAATTTTCACAGGTCCCGGTAATTAGGGAGGCAATCGCCAGGCTAATTCTAAGGGTTGAAGTACTAGCCACCCGAACTGCAGTACGGAAGTACGGACAATTTAGAAGTGGTCCTAATTGGCGCGCCGTCCGACGATGGCTATAGTCCAAAGAACGAGTCAGAGCTGAGAGGTGATAAATAAAACAAAATTATACTCTCAAATATGGGAGATCAAACGATACACTATTATGCACGCTCGGCAATCGTCCAGTACAATTTTTCACTAATCCAACAATGAACTACCCATTACAAACAGCTACACCCGAAACAACAGACTCAAACAACAATACGTGCAACAATGAAAACACATGTATCAAAGAACCAAGTCACTTAAAGACCCCTTCAGGTGAAAACTCTCTTCATCACCTGCTTTGTCACTGACGGCAACAACCTTGGCCGACACGGTGGAATGATCCTACGCACACTTGTGCAAAACTTCCTTCATCTCTTGCCTGGGCACGATGCGTAAACTGTCTTCCTTTCCTGCTTTGTCACTGAGGACAAAGGTCTTCGCCGACACGGCGGTAAGACCCTACGCACACTGGTGCAAACATCCTTCTTCTCCTGATCTCCCTTCTCAGCTACTCGCTTAAATACCTTTCGTGCTAGATTGCAGAAAATTCGAATATTTTCGTCGGCGCCATGCAAAGCACAGGCTCTGGAAAGAGCGGGACGTTTCGAGGACCGTCCGCGACACGTGACGCAACTTTATATAACAATGCTCTGTTCCTTTCAGATCTTTCCAGGGCTTGCTCGGCGGCCAATGTGAGGAGGTTGGTCGATGAAACTACACTTCTGAGGGGGAGAGACTGCGCGTCTGAGGAGTCTTGACTATTTTTTTTTGTTCTTTAGCGTTGACCTTGAGGTGTCCCTCTGGCGCTTGGCATCGTTTTTGTCGCCAGTTTTCCTCGGTCCGCTCTGTTCTGAGCGCTTGTTTGTGACAACGTGTACACTCTGTATCGTGTATAGCCTAAGATTACATGTTTGTAGCGCTTTCCGTGACAAGCACAATGCGGACGTTTTCTGACTCTCCAAGTCGCCTTACAGATGTGATGGAAGCTCTTTGAAGAAGTGCAGCGAGGATGTCTGCTTGATCAAGGTCTACTGAAATTCCTTTGTTAACGCCTACTGCGCATTTGCTCGGTCATGGCTCGTAGGCTTGCACAAGTACTTCGGCAATGCTTGAAATTTTCAGTAAACGTTCGGAAGCGTCTGCGTTACGGGTATCAACAGCCAGAAGATTGAGACGTTCATTTGGCCGTACTTGCAGTACCCCATCTGAAGCTGATTCTTTGAAGGCTGCTTTCAACGCAAGTATATTGAATCGTGTGATAACAAGCTCAGGGTTTTTTTGGTTTAAGTATAATGGTCAAGTACGGCTTTGGTGTGTTTTCTGCTGGCAGATAGTTAGGCGTCATGAACGACCTCTTCGATCCGTGGTAGCGTTTGTTAGGTGGTACATCGAGGAGTTTTCCGAGCCATTGGAAAAAGGCGTGGCAGCATCCATGTATGGGATAGTGGCAGAGGATTAAGACATATCAGAAAAGTCATCATCTCGACCCTCAGGCAGATTCATGTTGAGGCAGGAGAACGCACTTCATGGGAAGGCCTTGGCCAGGTGGTAGTGAGCAATTTGCAGGTTAAGGAGTATAACTCTCACCTGTAGCCGTTGGAAGCTGCTGCCCTGCGCCACGGGTTGTCCCGATGCTGGTTGCCGGCACTTTCATTTGATGGCTTGATCTGGCGTGGTACCGGGCTGATGCTAAGAGGATTCGACGTGTGTGGTCCCTGGAGCACCGCACCCCTTGTTGGGATCATGTCCGACGCTCAGAAATTCAGTAAGCAAGAGGAAGCGCAGCGAGGTGCATATAATAAGGAAAACTACACGAAAACGAGCGAAGCAGCACCTTTACTACGCAGCTTTTACTTACGAAGTATTTCTTAGTGAACTCCGGCGACTTCGCGCTCATCTATCTATCTATCTATCTATCTATCTATCTATCTATCTATCTATCTATCTATCTATCTATCTATCTATCTATCTATCTATCTATCTATCTATCTACTATCTATCTATCTATCTAGTCTATCTAGTCTATCTGTCTATCAATCTATCTATCTATCTATCTGTCTATCTATCTATCTATCTATCTATCTATCTATCTATCTATCTATCTATCTATCTATCTATCTATCTATCTATCTAGCCGCCAAGGACTTTAGCTCTCCTGGCCATTTTGATAATGGTATCAATCCGAAACTTGGTATGGCAACCATGACTCTATGAAGAACATATTTAACTAGTCATGACATAAAAATCATGACGTGTGTCATGAATGTCATGATTTAAAATTCATGGTCCTGCAGCTCTTGCGGTGATTTTGTTCCCATGACATGTTACAAAACTGGTATGGCATGATTGCATGGCGAACACAAGCGATAGACCCTAACATGAAAATTATGACATATGTGTCATGTACGACATGACTACATGCCACGCTCATGAGGCACTCGCGGCCATTCTGCTAGCGCACATATGCCAAATTTGGTATTACAGTACGTGAATGAATGACGAGGGTGTGTGACTGGTGCAAAACATGATAATTATGAGATGCGCGTCATGTGCCAACTTGACTACATGTCACGCCCATGTGGCACTCGTGGCCGTTTCGCAAGCTTCACAAGTACCAAAATCGGTAATACGTGACGGGAACAGACGAAATAGGTAAATGACCCATACAAATATGATAAACACGATATGCGTGTCATTAACAACATGAACACATGCCACATTAATGGTGCGCTCGCGGCTGTTTCGCTAGCTTCACATATGCTAAATTTGATATTACGTGATGCCAATGGATGACGAATGTATGTGACTGGTGCCAACATAATAATAAAAAGACGCATGTCATGTCATAACATGACCACATACCACAGTCAATGCACTAATACGTTTAGACGTGACGCGATGTGCGAGCTCACCGGCGTTCATTTTGTCGAATCACCCCGGCGTTGCCACGCCAGGCACCTGTCCTGTCATATACTCCCAGGCACTCGTCGCGCTGCGTTGCTCTAACGCATGCGCGTTTCAGCAAGTCCATCATCTCTCTGCCTTACAACCCTCTGCCTGTAAGGCAGGGGGACACAATCTCCCCAATGCTATTTAGCACGTGCTTACATGAGGTTTTCAGAAGCCTAGAATAGGAACAGATAGGGATAAGAGTTAATTGATATTACCTTAGTAACCTGCGCATCGCCGATGACATTTCAATGCTGAGTAGCTCAGGGGACGAATTGCAACTCATGATTATGGAGTTACACAAGGAGAGCAAAAAGATGGGTCTTAAAATGAATCTGCAGAAAACGAAAATAATGTACAACAACCTCGGAAAAGAGCAGAGCTTTGGGGATAGGTAATAGGGCCCCGCCGCAGTGGTCTAGTGGCTAAAGTACACGGCTCCTGACCCGCTGGTCACGGGTTCAAATCCTGGCTGCGGCGGCTGCATTTCCGATGGAGGCGGAAATGTAGGCCCGTGTACTCAGATTTGAGTGCACGTTAAAGAACCCCAGGTGGTAAAAAATTCCGGAGCCCTCCACTACGGCATCTCTCATAATCATATGGTGGTTTTGGGACGTTAAACTCCACAAATCTAATCAAGATAGGTAATAGTGCACTTCAAGTTGTAAAAGACTATGTCGACTAAGGGCAGGTAATAACTGTGGAGCCGAACCACGAGATTGAAGTAACTAGAAGAATAAGAATGTGGTGGAGCACATTTGGCAAGCACTCTCAAATTATGACAGGTAGATTGCCACTATCCCTCAAGAGGAGGGTATATAACAGCTGTATCTTGCCGGTACTTAGCTACGGAGCAGAATCTTGTAGTTACAAGGAGGGTTCAGCTCAAATTGAGGACGACGCAGTGAGCAATAGAAAGAAAAATGGTAGATGTAACCTTAAGAGACAAGAAGATAGCAGAGTGGATGAGGGAACAAACGGGGGTTAAGGATATCATAGCTGAAATCAAGAAGAAGAAATTGACATGGGTTGGGCATGTAGTGCGTAGACAGGATAACCGCTGGTCGTTAAGGGTAACTAACTAGATTTCCAGAGACGGCAAGCGGGTTAGGTGTAGACAGAAGGTTAGGTGGGCAGATGAGATTAAGAAGTTTGCGGGTATAAATTGGCAGCAGCAAGCACAGGACTGGGTTAACTAGCGGAACATGGCAGAGGCCTTTGTCCTGCAGCGCACGTAGTCAGGCTGATGATGATGATGATGATGATGATGATGATGTTGTTGATGATCATCCTTCTATCACGAAAAGAGGGACACGCAGTGTGGTCGGGGTAATGCATCGACACGAAATGCAGCATGTCGCATTTCGCCCGGTTTCTGTCGGGCCACGCCAACCATCGCTGGTCGCACCTGGCGTCATACTATAAAGTGCTTGCGTTTTGCTAACGTAGCGTATAGCTGTGCCCATAGTGCGTGCGCGTCAATGCTACATTGCAGTATAATGGGCCCTTTATGATGCGCTCGTGCCCGTTTTGCTAGCTCAACAATTACCAAATTCGGTGTTACGTGACGTGAATGAATGATGAAATATATGATTATTGCAAATATGATAATCCTGACACGATTGTCATGTAAGAAGTTGACAACATACCATGCTCATAGCTGGCTCACGGCTGTTTCGATGGCTCTATATTTACTAAATTTGGTATCACGTGATGCGAATAGATGACGAAGGTAAACGACATGTCCAAACATGATAATAATGAGAGGGAAGTCATGTATGGCATCATTTACCTCCACTTAACGTTGGGCTGATTTTAAACTGACATATCAACATTTCTCATTCATGCTTCACATATCATCGATTCCCGCTCTACGTGAGATCGGCCCATTTTTTCTTCTTTCTCCACCCCGAGTCTATACTAGGCGGTGCAGTCTTACAGAAGTGCAGCCCCGCCGCTGTCTTCCAGTGGCAAAGGTACTCGTATGCTGACCCGCAGGTCACGGAATCGAATCCCGGCTGCGGCGGCTGCATTTCCGATGGAGGTGGAAATGTTGTAGGCCCGTGTGCTCAGATTTGGGTGCACGTTAAAGAACCCCAGGTAGTCGAAGTTTTCGGAGCGCTCCACTACGGCGTCTCTCATAATCATATTGTGCTTTTGGGACGTTAAACCCCACATATCAATCTATCTCACAGAAGTGCACACAAACTGCAGTTGAGTGAAAATATCATGTATGGCGCTGTAACGCTACTCTCCGATTGGCGGCTGCGCGGGTTGTGCCTGGGTGCACGAAGAAGGAGTGCCTCCCTCAGTCTCCCGGAAAGTCGCCGTACGTGGCGCATCGGTGTGGGGCATGGGCCAAAGCAGATGGTGGGCGCGTTAAAGACGCTTGCGCTCCGCTTCCTTTGCTCGCGTCTTGTGGGTTTACCACGTGCTGTCTGCAATCTCGAACGCGATCGGATGCATAGGTTGCACGGACATATGCACGCATGAACGAACAGACAGACACACATATTGGAGGATTGATGGACGGATGCACAGGCGTACACACAGACATAGAGGCAGTAGACAGACGGGCACAAAGAGCCAGCTGGCCAGCCAGACTGACAGACAGACACATGCACCAACGCATGAATGGGCGCACAAACAGGCACACGGACCAACACACTGACGGACGTACGGGCAGAAACACGGATGGACATATGGAAACTTCGCCCCGCTCATCATCATTCCCTCCATAAATGTGCTGTGATTTTCTTAGGATTGTCATATTCATCGCAATCTCATTTCTTCGTCAAACAAAAGTGATTAATAGAGAGAAATGCAAAGCGGGAAGGACCAGTGCACCAAGCCGTAATCACCAGCGTTAAACTTATTGATCAAAGAAGTAAATTACGCTTTTAGCTCCATGAACATTGTTTTGAACTTACTGGAACAAATATTTTCTTCGGCACCTGAAGTACGCAGTTTGATTACTCTTCCGGTATAAAAAAAAGTAATGGCATGATACCCCGTGATCACAACTTTAGTTTAGGCTGATGGGTGGTAGAAAAATTATTGTTTATGAGACTCACAAGCCGAGTCTACCAGGTTTATGACTCTCTGATACAGTAATGAGAAAATTATCGCAATCGTGCGAAATGCATAGAGGAATACTTCGGCAGTGAACAAAATTTATGTGACTTGGCCACTTTCGAAATGTGTACAGGACACTACAAAACGTTTTTAAGTATTCGCAAAAATTGCGTGAGCTATTATTTCATTCATCACATCTGTCCGCTTCAAATGATTTTGTGGAGCTTTTCAGAACTGTGATGGACTGTTTTTGATAAAATAATGAAACGCACTCTCTCGACGATAGCTATGGCGTAATTTCAATGCATTTTCGTGCTTCAGAAAAGGATACGTTTTAAAGAAGATTTTCATTAATTACATCTACCGTACAAATATACTCAAAAGAGCTCGATTACTCAGATTTTGTTTGCAGCAGAGATCCTATACCTTAATCGATTAACAAAATTTGTTATATTTGCATGTTTTAAATTTTTGTAAGGAAGCTCCATTCTTTAAGCTTCCTTTTGTGTTTCATTACTAGCGCGGCACTACATATCATTGCGACCCACCACAGTGTTGTACCAGTTTCAGTGCTCAGCTGTTAACCGGAATGTCAACGGATTCGGTACTGTCGGCTGCGGTTGTATCTCTACGAAGGCAAAATACCAGAAGCGCATGTCCTCCGCATTGTCTGTGCATGTTAAACAACCCCAGATGGTCCAAACTTTGAGGCCATTCGCTACGGTGCCTCTCATGACTACATCGTGCTTTTTGCACGTAACACCGAAAATTTATTATGTTTACAAGTCGGCGAAAATTTTGGAGTTCACTCAGACCCACCGAAACTCTTCTGAGCCTGGCTCACTTGGAGTCACACTCACGAAACTTTCTTCAACCGGACTCAGTCAAGCTCAAACCTCTCGAAAAATGTATATACCCGGGCTCATTCAGACTCAGGCTCACGGCTTGCTGTTAGCTTGAATGAGTCAACTTATAAGTAAGTTTGCCGCTCTATGAATTTATTTAAACCAGTGCATATATGGCAGTACCTTTGCTAGTTGATTCCGGCGCCCCGATGCCCTCCATGAACCTGAGTCATCTTACACTGTTCCTCTGCAGGCTTGATCGATTCCTTCAGCACATCTGCTTGTTTCAACCGCCTAAATATAGCAGGTGAAACAAAGGTATGTTATGTGTTTCTTTGGTTCTCACAGAGCTGAAAATTGGTCGATACGACTCGCTACTGCTCGTCAGTGCATAAATCCTATACATTGTTTGGTCTTCACTGACTGATATACTAGAAGATCTGTGGAGCGCCACAGGAAGGTCTATTGTTCGTCATGTCAACAGACATGACGAGTATTTGAACCTATAGACTAGTACTGATCGCTAGAATCTTGGGACAATTGCTCGTAAGCTTAAAGTTCAGTTTTTATGAAAATGGAAAACAGCGTTGCTAGCCGTGGTGTTGTAGGGGTCGCAGTGCTCAGCTGCTGACCCGACGGAGGTCATGGGTCCCATCCCCGCCCCGAAGGCCGAAATGCTAGAAACCCGACTACGGTGCATTGTGAGTGGACGTTAAAAACACCAGGCATGTGCGGTAGGCGCAGTGCAGTCACAGAAAAAGCAGAAGAGCGGCCTTGCAGAGCCTTTTCTAAACACTCATCAGGTAACTGCTGCAAGCACACTTGTTTGATGATGCCGACTATGGCAATAGTAATAAAACTGTTTACGTGGTAAACCAGCATATGCTATGCTATTTTCCATCATTCTTCTGAGAAGCGTGGTATTTGCTAAACACTTAAAGCAATTTTATTCTAATTATTCATGCAGTGGCTACGACGATGAGGAACTATGGCTAAATTGGGTAAGCACCTAAGTTGATAGCTGAACCAGAACAACCTTCTGTAATTAGTTGGAGCATTGGACGACCCACTCGTTAGGGTACTACAATTGTGCGACGACTGGTTGTTCTTTCACTGTTTTAAAACGCTTTATAAGTCGTAATAACGCGATGGCTTTCCCGGCATCAAGCCTACCTAAATAGAGTTCGTCTACAAGTCCCAAGCACCGGTGTGGACGTGAAGAGCTGAAAGTCAAGGGGCGACGCTGAATCATCGTAGACCCCCAGGATCAGCAGGTGTGGCAGTGCCTTCATTGGTTGCTGTATGGCGTCCATGATGAAGACGCACGAACAGCGTCGGCAGCTTCTAGGGAGGTCATACAAGTCACCCGAGAGCATTGGGGCATTCAAGGAGTGAGCGACATGGGGTTAACCACACGGTCTGTGCTTCTTAAGCTCAAGAGTGCCGTGAAGGTTGAAGATCCTCCCCATCAAATCAGGGTGGCTCGTGAACTGGCACTTGTGGTTACACCTGGTCGGCCAATGCAGTTATTGCGCTTCTAAGGTACCAGCCATGTTAAAAGGGAGTGTAAGGTACCCGGAAAATTGCGTTGTCGGTGGTTCGGCCACAGCGTTGGTGAGTGCGTAAGTACGTACGCATCGGCTATCGGATCAGCTGAAGGTGAAGACACAGCAGAGTTGGTGACGGATGTGGCCGAGGCTGAAGACGCAGCGAAAAGGGCTGGTTACGTGGGGAACCCAGATGCTTTAACAGGTATGGACACACCGACTGCTGGTGATGGACCAACAGTATAAGCTGACAAGGCACCTGAGGAGGATACCCAAGAGCCAGGTGGTTAAACCGAGGAAGGCTACACAAGCACCTCATCGAAGAAGCCCGTGCCGGCGTGATTAACCGAAGAATTTTTAGTATCGACCAAGAGTAGCAGTGCATGGCAGGGCGCTAAGCAAAAGACCCCACGTACAGCCTGCACGACATAGATGAACCACCAGCGAAGACGACTTCATTCTAACGCAGTAGCACAAGGCTGCATCCCAACCAGATATTGGACAAACACAGACCGCCACTGTTCTCCAGTGGCATGGGTCCACCTGAAGGCTCTGAAGATGTCTAGCTCCGTGCTAGAGACTGAAGGAAAATATCAAGCCTCGGGCTATCTTCTTCACTGTGTAGACATGGCTTTTCTATTGAAACTTAGAGTGACATCGTTAAATGTTTGGGGTGTGGCCGCAAAGCGGAAACAGAGCCAAATCTACAGGCTGCTCGTGGATCATGATCTGGATGTACTAGCTGTACAAGAAACAAAAAAGGCAGATCCACGTAGAGTGGGAATCAATGATATGCAAAACATGAGTGAGAAATGTTAATATGTCACTTTAAAATCAGCTGGTGCCAGACTATAGAGTGCTCGCGTTTTGCTAACGTGGCGTCACTGTGCCCAGCGTGCGCGCGCGTCAACCCTTCATTGGAGTGAATTGGGCCCTTAATGATGCGCTCGCGGCCGTTTTGCTAGCTCAACATACACCAAATGTAAGTGTTACGTCACTTCAATGAACAACGAAATATATGATTGGCGCAAACATGATATTCCTGACACACTTGTCATGTAAGAACACGCCAACGTACCACGCGCATAGCGTGCTTGCGGGCGTTTCGCTGGCTCCACATCCACTAAATTTGGTATCCCCTGACGTGAATAGATGACGAAGGCAAACGACACATCGAAACAAGATAATATCATCACGAAAATCATGTACGGCATCATTTACTTTCACCTCGTAACGTTGTGCTGATTTTCAAGCGACATATCAACCTTTCCTATTCGTGCTTCGTATATCATTAATTTCCACTGTACATGGGATCTGCCATTTTTTTTCAAATCTCAAGAGAAGTTCACTTTGGAAAGAAAATCTGGATTACTTGGTGATAATAACTGCGTCCTCGATGGGCGAGATTGATCAAACGGAGGCGCCATGTACGATAAAAGTAACAAGACGCTAGAAGGCATAATTACTGAACTCGAGTTAGGAGATGTGGGCAGCTGTAAGGAGGGAACGCGGGATGTGCGTTTCACACATTTTCAGGGGAATAGCCATGCAAGCCTTGATCGCATTTACTTGTCGCTTGAAATAATAGTCCACTGTAAGACATACACTGTCTACTCAATACAGTTCAGTGATCATTGATTAGTCAAATATGATATGGGAGAGAAAACAAAAAGTGAAACTTTTCATGGGAAATATGGAAGGTGAATACCACTTTGATCACTGAAGAATATTTTTTACATCAGGTAATGAACTGCTTTATTGAAATAAAATGGATTATAAGTTAAATTTGCAGGAAAATGGGAAGAGTTCAAGCAGTGAATAAAATATCACCTATTGATCGTTCTTGCGCCTTGAGTTACGAAAGGGAAACGAAAGGAAAGCAAATCCGAATGACCTGGGAAAGAATAACTGATTTGGAGTGCAAACAACTGGGAGAGTATTATATTGACATACGCGATATTAAGCAGAAACTTGCACTGCATGACGAGGAACGCTGCCGCGGCGAACTCGTTCGGGCTAGGGCCTAGGCTTTAGGTGCTGAACAGACACAGACCAAAAGGTGGTTAGGGGTGGAAAAAACGAACGCTCGACAAAATCACACCGCAAATACAGAGAAGCATGATGACGAAGTAACCAATGCCGACAGCACTTTAAGGGTATATTCAATTGATTTTGAAAAACCTTTTTCTGCGTAAACAGGCAAACCTAGAAATATTTAAAGCAGAATAATTAGGGCGCATGCCGAAAGTGAGTGAGAAAGTGAAAAACGCTTTCGATTTATTTATATCTGCATCTTAAGTTGAATGGGCGATTGAATAGTTAACTCCTGGAAACTCTCCAGGACCACATGGTCTTTGTTCCAAGTGGTACAAGTGTTTTAAAAGTGACTTGTCTCCTATACTTGCAGGCGTTTTTAACGAGGCATTTGAGGAAAAGAAATTACCACCGTTCTTTGGTGAATCACGTATCTTTCTGATTCGGAAGATAGATGAGATTGAAAAGCTGAGGCACGTCACAGCGTGCAGGACAATCGCCCTGGCAAATGTAGACCAGAAAATATAAATGAAAATTTGGTGGCTAGATTTCAGTCAGTAATAAAAGATATCGTCAGTCCACCCCGAACGTGTGGAATCAAAGGCCGTGCCATAGTAACAAATGTTCATAAAATGCGGTCTGTGATCGAGAGATATTTTTGGTGCGATTAGAAATCTGCACGAACTTGGGGTGAAGTACTCGTGCGGACCTTTGGCGTGACTCCTGCGCCGTGACTTCCGTAGTCCGTGACTTGCGCAGCGTTGTCACTAAGGGGCTCCCAGACGCTGTAAATTCAGCGATTCTTGAAGCCACGCTCCGTACTGGCGAGAGATCCTCGACGGAAGTTGTTCCGAAAATTGGAGACTCTACCGATTCAGGCAGTGCATGCATCACACGCACATCCTCTTCCGTCTGGTCAGATTGGATGTTATTAGGCTCAGCGGAAAGACCTGTCTCATTAGGTGGTTGAATGTCCAGTAGGATGGGGGCTGGTGCCTCTAACTCGACTGGACGACCTGCGTTGGGGCCTCTTGTGGAGCGTTGCGCAAAGCTTGCCATCTGGGACCCGCCGGACACAGCTGCACCGTCTGGCCGGTGCTCCTCAGGAGCTCTAAATACGACAGCAGAAATGCCTGTGCAAGGCAGACTTACAGGATCGTGATTGTTCCCTACATCTTGGTCACCGAGAGATGACAGGGTGGTAGGCGCTCAAATTTCATCCTCTAGGTCAGGCTTTTCCCGAGTTTCGTCCTGAGAGAAAGTCGAGTTACATGGGCAGGTGGCACAGGGAATCGGACCGAAAGCAGCTATGAGCTTGACGCTCCACTCCGCCCATGGCTGCTGCTTCCAACCTTCATACTGGTGCCACGCCGCTGCACCCTCCCGAAGACGGTCTATGGCTACATACCATTTCTGATTCTCTGTCGTGGACGCGCGCATTGCTAGAGCGTTGATGGTTGCCAGCCAGCTGATGGCGTCATTCCGGACACAGTCGAATTCCGGCAGTTCGTAGGTGGATGGCGATGGTAGGGCGGCACGTGAGAATTCGGATGTCACTGAGGCAACGCCGTCGACCTGGTCTGAGAGCTGCAGGAGGGTGCCCCAAAGCTGCCTGCGTTGCTCCAAAGGGCTTGCCTCAAGGTCATGCGAGGCAGCTAGGTCCAACACGGAGTTAGTGGCACGCAATTCTGGCAACATTGTAGGAGCTCGCTCGGAGATTGACGCTGTCAGTCTGTTAGTCTTGACGCGGAGTAGCGCGATGGTACGTCGCAGGTTCGCGGCGCTATCGTGTGTGAAGTCCGAAGCGTTGGTGATCATGGTCTTCGAATGAGTAGCGGTTGCAGCACTCACGCCGGTGAGGTTGACGAGCAGAGATGTCTGGATGGTGTTCCCTGGCAGCTCGTACATTGAAAGAGTGCTGCAACGGGAATGTAGGCCATTGGAAGCGTGAGCGGCATTCCCAAAAGAGAGGAGCCGGTGTGGATCCCTGCCGCGAAACAGTGGCAGGGTGTCAATAAGGTCATGCCCTACAACCCCAGGGGAGGCCTGGACGCCGTTCACTGGTGGTTTGAAGGGTAGCTGAAGCGGCGGGTGGGACCCCATTGCCAAGGAAGCGTGAACGGCGTTCGTCGATGGAGAAGCCCGCACTGCCGACGAACCACAAAGACACGCACCGGTGGCTTCCCGAAGAGCGTTCACTTGTCGGCTTGCGCTGACGGCAGAATCCATCGCCAAGGACGCGTGGACGGCGTGCCTTGTGAAATAATATCGGTGACGTGTACTGCAGCCGCCGAGGAGGCCTTGACGCCGTCCTCGAACGGTGGTGGCAGTGGCGGCAGGTGAACAGTTGCCGAGGAGGCCTTGACGCCGTCCTCAAGCGGCGCTTATCGTGGCTGTCCTGGATGATGAAGCCGGAACGTAAGACTTCTGCTTCATCGACTGCGCCATTGTAATTTACTAGACAGAGAACAAGAGACAACACCCGATCCTGGGCCAGCTGTTTGTTTATTTGTATCCTCTAATCCATGGCTCATACCCACTCTGGGGGATTGGCGAAGAGAAAATATAGTCTCATATGGACGATAACTGCATTATTGCTTACAACGAAAAAAAAGGGGGGAGGGGAGTTGTATAGTGAAGACAGTATGTTAAAAAAAGAAAGAAACCAAAGATTTAGATAGCGAGAAAAAGGAATCAACAACAAAGTAGACACTAATAGCTACAACTTGATTTTAGGAGCCGACCAGACAGCTGGTTTTGCCAAACCCGATTAACTTGGTATGTCACAGCTGTTCTTATTCTGCTTCTTTTTCCTCGCTCGCCTAACATGGGCGTCTGTGCCACAGTGCCAGTTTCGGTCTTCGTCGTCACATAGGTTAATTATATGACTTCTTTAAAGCGAACAATATCTAAGTCAATGGGTGTGTCTGTATAAATTACGACCAATGTTTAGATTTGGAACAGCGACCAAATTTTCATGCCTTCCGTTTCATTCAGTTTCTTGTTTTTAAGAAGAAGAGTTTAGATACCGACTTCTCAGAATTTGCTAGGCGAAATTATTTCGCTGTAGTGCGACCAGAACCGCACCATAAAAATGTATCTCAAGCACAAATAAAGCTCGTCGCATCACCGATAAGCAAATGAGCCTTGCTTAGACACCTAATCACCATAAGAAGCCTTGTGACACCGCATACGCATATTATTTAATACTGATCACGTTTGGAAAGACGCCAAGTGCACTTTACGACATGCTTCAACTACAAATTGGCCAGTAAACCAAAGCGATCCTCATGAACAGAGTGTACGACGATGATACACATCATTCTTGGCAAGTACCCGAACTGATCTCATTCCAGTGAATGCAAAGCCGAGCAAGATCAAATGTGTCAGTAGAGCGTGCTATCCAAGCGTACTACAAGCAGCCAAACGTGCGCCAACATATTGGGACGAACAGCCCTTTGAGGATGAGCATGACGCACGCGCACATGCTGTAGCCTTATTCGGCTAGCAGATAACGCAAAGCGCAATCCACACAATGCGCTCTTGAGCCAGAGGCCACCAGGTTGCGACGCCGTTTGATGTTGGGGTGAATATAAAACTACCTCTAATTTCGAGGTGTATAGTTGCTCGGTTGAACAAGCCGGGCCTGGACTGAGGCACTTTTTGTTGTGAGACATTCGATAACACATACACTTGCTTTTTATTTAGATAATTACCTGCTTTATTTTCATGTGGAACCAAAAGAACCAGAATGAAAAAAAAACTATTTGTATTTTTGACCTTCCTGCCTGCTGTTAAAGAACTGCTTGATATAACTTAGTTTGTGTACTCTAACTGTCTTGTGACGGTGCGCCAATGTCCCATGCGGCGGCGCGGCTGCCAATATTCTGCAGCCACGTAAAGAGATAAAAAAAAACTCAACCATTATTGATTATCTTTCAAAAGATACAAACAGATACATGAGGTGCATTGCTGTGGTACCACCTCGGATTAAGGTTGGGATGTAGCGAGGGGAAGTCATCGTCGGAGCTAACAGGTTCTGAATAACAGCTGGGGTGTGTTAATCTAAGAAATCAATCTGTGCTAGCACCTATGTGTTTTTTTTTTCTCAAAACCCCACAGTGTTTTGCTGGCCGGATGTGGCCTTGCACGTACCGATGTGTGACGTCCTACGACCGTAAGCAAGCGTGGAACATTGAAGGGTCTCTTTTGTTTTTGTTATAATGCAGCGGCAGTCATTCTCCGAAAAGATGACACAGACATCACGCATACTTTCGTATCATATCAAGCCAACCGCATAAGCTGCACGTTCCAGAGGCTTTATCTTCAAAGTAAGCTTCGAAAACCCAAATACGTTTATTTATGCATGTATCCCGCCCTATTGTGTAGCGTGACATACATGTTAAAAAAAATTAAAAATTCAATCAATGTCAACACACCATTTGTGTAAATGCACTTCCGCAAAACTTTATTTAAAGGCTGAAGGGCGTGACTGAGCGCGCCGGGGACGGCTCCAGCGTTGAGACAATCTGGCGCCGCCCGACCGGGGCTCTTCTTAGCAGATAACCGCTTATCTTGGTAGACCTACTTCATGTCTTGTTTAATGAGGGTCAACGCAGAAACAAGTAATCTTTACTGAGGTAAAAGTCTTTGCAGTGCCTTCGCCAATGAGTGTGGTGTAAATCTTGTGTAGTAAATCAGGGCTGGAAGGAGAGCGCGTCTGCGGTAGTCTGCGAGTCAATGTCAGTGCTCTATTTATCTTCTTCTGGTCTGTCCTATTGAGCGATTTCGCTATTGTGTGTGATTTGATGATCCCTCTTCTTACCGCTGCTGGCCAGCGGGGCTGTTATGCATAGTTGCGGAAAGTGCACCAGGCCTAAGGCCTTGGGGTGCACGAGCGCGTTGAAGTTCGTGGGGTCTGCCCTGATGAATTCTATGAGAGCGGGGAAACATGTTATGGTGGCGATATTTTTGATGTCAATAATGACGGCAAAAGTATCCTTACTTACGTGGGAAACACTGAAGGTGTAAACGGCTGCTTTGGGGTCGCTAAAGATACTGACGCGCCTGTCGTCTAAGATAGCCATGACAATGACCATTAGCACAGCTGAACACGACGACGAGCTGCATAAGAAAGTGGCGTTAATGGTCAGACCCCTTTTATTATTCGGAAATACTTCGAAATTGTTGCTGTTCCCATATTGGGTCTCGTCCCTGTACATAAAGACTTGCATTTGTGCAACAAATTCTGTCTGCTGCCGTGTTGTAGCAATGGTACGCACATAGTCTCTGACCATAGAGGTTGGCTGGTTTGGCCGTATTTCTTTAGGGTAGCGCTCCGGATGCTTATCGATACATGGGTACTATATAGGAAACATGAAAACATGTAAACAAGTGCCTGTGGTGATACACGTGGATGCATGGAGAACAACGGTTACGCAACATGCTTGTCTATCATTTTAAATGTGCTATAGGGTACCCGAAATTTGCAGCATTAAATCTCTGTTGTGGCCCAACGATTAATATTATTTTAAAGGTGATATAGGCTCTGTACATATTTATATTCGGCGGCGCTCTTGCCGAGAATGTAATAATAGAACTTTCAATGCTGTATGTCAACCCACAATTATACCAATCACCTTTTCAATTTTTCACCATTCCGCTTGTCCACTACCGGTGCCGTGAAGGCTGGAAGCTTTTACCGAGCTGGATGATGCACTATGTAGCAATGTTAATGCTGTAAACTTGCCCCAGCCTGTTCCTCGACGCTACCGGGGGGATCAAGTGAAACCTCAGGGACAAGACAGTCCCAAAAAAAGAACCATTCTGCGTATTGGCATGCCGGAGCTGATGTCGCCGACCGTCCCTGAACGCGCGATTTCTGGTGCACAGTCGCTCTCCGCTCATCTATAGGCTTCTCCTTCCTTCGACGTAAGGCCTGATTCTTTGTTCTTAAGACAGCCTCGTTTCCTTCCTGCGCGAATGTTTTGCCTGCGGGTGTAAAAAAATGGATAATCCTATCTTTGGGATGGAGTCATAAGGAGCGAGGAATCGGCTCGATGCGAGACTATATGAAGCGGCTTTCTCGGTTTTGCCGGCGTCGTCTGAACCGGGCGCTGACAGGTACCATCTCGTTCCTCGTCGCTTTCAACGACAGCGATAAACCCAAATAATGAAAAGCATGAAACCAATAAGTCGTGCATTCAGTGAGCACACATGCCTGCCTTTATATTCATCTCTCAGAGATCGTTTTTTTGAATGACCGCATGCAGATGAGCTGAATATTTAGACCCTTTATAGCCACTCGCCTACGGTACAGTTTGATATTCTCGGCGGAAATCTCCATCCATCACCGAGTTTCACTCGTTTCTGCCCAAATGACGCCTCCTGCTCTGTTAAAAGAAAAGCTGATATATTAATCGACTTCTCCCTTCATCAGGCCTTGCCAAATATCAAAACGTCGCCTGACGATGCCATGGACACACTAAATAGTGTGGCGTCACACATCTTGCGCAAAGTAGCGTATCCAGCCTAGATATTTCGAGTCTCTGACACACTTAAGCAATCTGACGAAGATAGTGTGAGCCGAGTCCAAGAAGTGAGCCAAGCATAATACTGTATACCGAACGCCAGCTTAGTAAATGTATTTAGTTGAGATTACAGAAGGACACTGAAATCAAATTACAAATCTGTTTGATCATCAGAAAACACTTTTAAAAATGAACTTCATCTCAGTAAGTATAACTGGTCTGTAGTTCTATTTTGGTTTCCTCTTACTTTTTGAGGTATTACTGTAAAAAATATTTCTACCTTTATTACTCATGTAGATTTGAGTTGTCTGGTGTATTTTTAACTGAAGTCCCTTTTTTTTCAAGATGCCTTTGCCATTTTTTACAGTCAGTATAATTACTGAGCGTTGTTCTATTACCAATTCTATTATAATTTCTATTGCATGTGTGCTTTTTCCTAATTTCAACCATAATAACTTTTAGTTGTCATCCCTTTGTACTTATTAACATAGAAATTTCTCATAATAGGTCCCCTTTAATCCTTCTGATCTGGACCTCCTTTTGTATATACTGCCTCCAATACGTTATTATATGTTGCAACAAACAAACATTTTTAATTTCATCATCATCATCATCACGATTATCATCAGCCTCAATACATCCACTCAAGGAAAGATGCCTCTCCCATGTTTTGCCAGTCAACTCGGTGATGTGCTTGCTGCTGCCCATTTATACGTGCAAGCTTCTTAATCTCATCTGTCCACCTAACCTTCTGTCTTCCCCCAACCCGCTTGCCTTCTCTAGAAGTCCAGTTATTTATCCTAATGACCAATGGTTATCCTGTCTACGTGCTACATGCCCGGCTCATGTCCATTTCCACTTCTTGAATTCAACTATGATATCCTTAACCCCGGTTTGTTCCCTAATCCACTCTGTTCTATTCTTGTCTCTTAAGGTTACACCTACTAATTTCCTTTCCATTACTCTCTGCGTCATCCTCAAATTAAGCTGAACCCTCTTTGTAAGTATCCAGGATTCTGCTCTATAGCTAAGTACCGGCAAGATGCAGCTGTTGTATATTTTTGCCTTGAGGAATAGGGGCAATATACCTGTCATGATTTTAAAGTGCTCGCCAAGTGTACTCCACCCCACTTTTATTCTTCTAGTTACTTCAGTCTCGTGGTTTGGCTCCGCGGTTAATAACTGTCCTAAGTGGACATAAACTGTTACAACTTTAAGCGCACCATTGCCTATATCGAAGCACTTTTCTTCCGAGCTTTTTACATTACTTTCGCTTTCTGCAGAATATATTAAGACCTACTTTCCTGCTTTTCTTGTACAACTTCGTATTCATGAGTTGCTATTTACCACCTGAGTTACTCAGCAATGTGATGCAATCGGCGAAGCGCAGGTTACCAAAGTTCTCTCAAATAACTCTTATGCCTATCTGTTCCCATTCTAGGCTTCTGAAAACCCCCTGTAAGGGTGCGATAAATAGCATTTTGGAGATTTTATCCCCCTGCTTTACACCCTTCTTGAATGGTATTCTACTGCTTTCTTTGTGAAGCACTATGGTAGCAGTTGATCCCCTGTATATTTCTTCCAGAATGTTCATATATGCTTCGTGAACGCCCTGATTCCGCAGTGTCTGCATGACTCCTGATATTTCTACTGAGTCAAATGCCTTCTCGTAACCTATGAAGGCTATGTATAGTGGGTGGCTATAGTCTGAGCATTTCTCTATTACCTGATTATTAGTATGAATGTGGTCGATTGTTAAGTAGCCTGTTCCAAATACTGCTTACTGCTTTGGTTGATCGAATTCTAATGTTGACTTAATTCTATTAGCTATTACTTTGGCAATTAGCTTGTATACTACTAAGAGTTGGCTGATAGGCCTGTAATTCTTCAAGTCCTTCTCATGTCCTTTCTTATTTATTAGGATGATGTCAGCATTCTTCCAAGATTCTGGTACTCTTCCCTTCCGGAGACAACTCGTATACAGGGTTGCTAGTTTTCCTAGCACAATCTGTCCTCCTTCTCTCAGCAGATCTGATGTTACCTGATCCTCACCAGCAGCTTTCCCTGTTTGCATGCTCTCCAAGGCTTTTCTGACTTCTTCTATCATTACTGGTGGGTGTCATCTGGGTTACTGCTAATTCTTATTTTAGGTCGTGGTTGTGCTGGCTACTGTACAGGTCTCTTGAAGCACCTTCGCTCATTTTACTATGCTATCCTTTTTGGTAGTTACTTTGCCTTCCTTGTCCGTTAGTGCATATATCTTGTTTTCGCCTATTCCAAGTTTTTGCTCCACTGCTTCGAAGCTTCCTCCGTTCTTGCAATCGTGTTCAATTCTCTCAATGTTATACCTTCTTACATCAGATACCTTACGCTTATTAATCGACTTCGAAAGCTCTACCAACTCTATTTTGTCTGTTGTACTTGAGGCTTTCATGCTTTGACACTTCTTAATAAGATTATTCGTTTCCTGGGATAGCTTGCCAGTGTCCTGTCTCAGTTCAGTACCTCCAACTTTCACTGCACAGTCCGTATTAATATTCATGAGATTATCATTCGTTGCGTCAACGCTAAGGCTGTTTTCATTGATAAGAACTGAGTACCCATTATGAAGCGACAGACTGAATTCCTGTACTTTCCCTCTTTGGTTGCCTTCTTGCGTATCAGTTTGTTTTGTTCCTTCTTCAAGTCTAGGTGAACTCGGAACCGTACCATTCTATGGTCACTATATTGTACCTAGCCAGCACTTCGATATCCTGTGCGATACCTGGGTGTGTACTCAGTATAAAGTCTATTTCGTTCATATGATCGCCATTAGGGCTTCTTCATGTCCACCTATGGTTACCTCGCTTTAGGTAGAAGGCATTCAAAATCCGCAAATTATTGAGTTCTGTGAAGTCTACTAGTAGCTTCCCTCTGGCATTTATAGTACCAATGCCATAAACTCCTACTGCCTGGATGCCATAGTCTCCTACTGCATAATTTCCTGCAGCCTGTTTCTTTCCTACCTTTGCAAATGTGTCTCTCATCACCATAGAATACTGCGTTTTTACTTTACTCATTGCCGAATACACGTCTTCATAGAAGCTTTCAACTGACGCGTCATCATGGCTGAACGTAGGCGCATAAGCCTGTACTACCCTTATCTTGTATCGCTTATTGTGTTTAATTACGATACCTTCTACCATTTCATTATTGCTATAGAGTTCCTCTATGTTGTCGGCTAAGTTTCTGTAGATAAGAAACTCCACTCTCAGGTCTCTTCTGTCCGCCAAGCCACGATAGCAAATGAAGTGTCCGTTCTGTAGCACTGTATAGGCCTCACCTGTCCTCCTAACCTCACTGAGCCCCATTACATCCCATTGGATGCCCTCTAGCTACTCAAATAGTACAGCGAGACTTACCTCACTAGATAAATTTACAGCGTTAAATATTACCAAGTTCAGGTTTAAATGGTGGCCTGATGAGATCCAGAGATTCTTAGCACCCTCTGCTGCATTGCAGATCTGACCGCCGCCGTGGTCAGTTGCTTCGCAGCCGCTGGGGACTGAGGGCCGTGAGGTAATACACGCATGCATGTGGGAGGTAGTGGCCAGATACTCCACCAGGGTGGCCTAACTTTCTCTGGTGAGGAAGTGTGTTACCGGTGGTGGTCACCGGTCAGGCCGCACCGCAGGCCTCTTAATGCAGTTCCATCGCCATGCGGACTTTTTTTATCCGGTTGGGAACTGCACGGTACCGCTGTTCTAACCAGAGACCTCTCGCATGCGAGGCTGCTGTTTTAACCACTACGCCATCGTTGCCTATTTATAATTTACCGATTGATCAATTTATCGTACTCTTATATTGTTTTGCTCTTGCTATACGGCGCACGGGAGCTCAATTTTCTTTAGATTTTGTCGGCATTGCTGATTTGCGTTGGCGCACGCCTTCATTTAGCACAGACTGCTGGCTAACGTTATTTTAACTTCATTGGTTCGCAAGGCCAATAGCCTCGCAAACTGAGTACGAGCACACACGTTGCGCGCAAGTGACTGTACTCGACAGATCAAATTGATTGAAAAGACGTCGGCAACTGCGCGGACCTTTTAAGTGCAATCGTCATCAATGTAGAGCAAGATGACCCCTAGCCGAGAGGCCATGATAGATCACCACATCGGGAGAGTTTGTGCAAATCCTTCTAAACCGGGCCCAGTGCAGCTCAATAAAAGAGCCTTCAAGGCTAGAAGCGCTGAGTAAGGCTGGGAATGCAGTTGGCGACCCACGTGTGAAGGAATGGAGGTGACGGCTATCAACCGAAAACACGCGAGGTAAGCCGCGAAATGAAGGGGGAAGTGAGGCTCACCGGCGATATTGGCACACACTCGGGCTTCATGAAATAATGGAAATGATGGTAACAGTCATTGGAGAAGAGTCACGCGAAGACGGAAAAGCAGTGACTTAACACTAAACACACGAGAAGCCTTACAATGCCAGTAGGGTGAGGATTGAAACAAAAGCTTGATTAAAAAGTGCCATAGACTAAAATGAAAGAAAAAACTGATTGCATTGAACGAAACTGAACGGTATATATATATATATATATATATATATATATATATATATATATATACAAATGGAACCTACGTCAGCAGTGGTGAAGGGTTGACGAGCAATGATTGCTCTTAAAAAACATGTCCAGGTTCACGCATTCACCGGAGGTTCTTTAGCGTAGCTGCTGCAAAGGAAACATTACCACATCTCCCGCTAAAAGACTTGGTTGGTTTGTGGGGTCTAACGTGAGCACACGGGCATGCAAAGTTTCAAGCATAATCGAAAACTCAGATGCCGTAGCGGCGATTTGATCCCATGACCTGCGTTTTAGCAGCCGAGTACGTTCGCCACAAGACTAGCGCGACGAGGCTGCAGATTGCGATTAGCCACAGAGACCCACAGTCTGGTTTTAGTAACGCACACGCTCGAAACTTTTATTGTTCAACGAAGTAAAGGAGGAATCTCCCACTGGCACTATCTTGAAGTAAGTGAATGAATGCAAAAGTTTATTTGAAATATTTTTTCCTGCGAAAGTGGAACTCTCATCGCAGGGCCCCTCTGGCCTTTGCCATCTTGCAAGCTCTCTGCATCAGCTTGAACTATTTTTTCAGGTTTAGAGCAGGGCAGCGCCACTTCTCCCTGCTCCGGTGTTGGTGTGCAGTTTCTTGGCACTACCTGTGTGTGCTGGCAGGCCCATGTCATTTGGTAAAGCGTGAGGTGTTCTCTGCATATCGGGCATTTGTTCGCGTATATTCCCGGATAGAAGTTACTCAGAAGACTGATATTGGGGCTCGTATTAGTCTGCAGGTGTATCAAGGCAACCGACAGCTTTCTGCTGAGGTCTTTGTGGGGAGGGGGTGTATCCTCGTCAGAGCCCTCAGGTGTTCTAAAATTGCTCCATTGCTTCCAGTAACTCTGGCTGGTTCGTTGTAGTTGTGCGTCTTCGCTCGGCGTATGCTCGTGCAATGCTGTCAGCACGCCGGTTTCCTGTCACAGTTTCAAGGACTGGTGTCCACGTAATAGAGCAGCTTGAGAAGGTGATTTTTCTTCGCTTGAGTATGCGGATGGCAGCACTGGATATGCGTCCGCTGCTGTACCATCGATACGCTTCTTGCGAGTCAGTAACTATTTCTGATGTGGACTCTTCGTTCTGGTGTGTGATGGCGAGTGTGATCGCTACTTCCTCAGCCTCGAGAATGTTGTTGCTTCTGATCGAAGCGCCGTTAACTTTCCTAAGTTGGTGATCAAAAATGCTTACAACTGTCCCAGAGTCTGTCTTTTCTTTGAGCTTTATGAATTTTCGGATGCACGTCTTGAGGTATTGGGCTGACTTCATTGAAGTGGCTTATGCCGTTCAGTATGCTCGCCATGTTATTAATTTATTCGCAAGCATACCTCATGCCCAATGTCTGCAACGTATACCTTCTCGTAGCAGTCAGCAATAGTCCCATTTTCTGCGCAAGAAGATGCGGCCCGATGTGTTTTTGCAATGTGCTGTTCATATCAGTTTAAAAAATTTATCTGTCGAGGTGCGGACTGGTAGACCAAAGGCGCATTTGTAGGCTTTTCTAAGGATTGCCTCTAATTGTTGTTTTTTATGCACGAGTGGTGTTTGGTATGGGACACTGTGTACAATCCTACTGACAAGAAGAGCCTGTACTAGCCTACAAGTGTCCTCCTCCTTCATACCCCGCCTTTTGTTGAATATTTTGGTGATCATTCTCGCAATATGCGCTGTAGTGTCTTCCAGTTTTCTGATGGTGTGGTCTATATGTCAGTTACTTTGTATTGACATGCAGAGAATTCTAATTTGAGATGCCTCTGGAATCTTCTTCCACCTATACAGACGTCTATGAAGTTTTGCAGATCGTATCATCATCTGTAGGTTCCAAGGACTTCGGATTTCTCCGGGAAGCAGGCAAGGCTGCATTGTAGCCTGCACTCTTGAACTGTATCTGCTGCGCGTTGCAGAATGTCTCGTTTTCGTTCTAGAGATCCTCCTGTCGCCCATATTGTAACATTGTATGCGTAGATGGCATGTCTTAGTAGTTCAATTTTTCGAGGTTCCAAGCTAAGCCGACCATAAGGATGTGAACAGCATCGGCGATATCAAAGAACCTTGGGTTGTTCTATTCGTGGACATATTAAACGTATCAGAGCGGGTTGCCTCCTATTAGCCCCGAGAACGAACACTGACGTCACTGCAGTTGCGGCAAATCGACGTCACGGCCCGGACTCACCTGCTCTGCCGCCGGCACATGCCAACGGTTTTTTCTATCGACAGCGCCGTGTACCCGCTCTTCAGCGACACTGGGGTGATTTCTTCTCAATTTTGAGTAGTATATTTACAAAGTACAGGTACTTATTGCTGATAAAAGTTAACTAAGCTGAGAATGTATGAATTTACTTTGAAAATGAAGGTGCAGGACAGCGAGACATATTGCTGTTTTCACCATGTGCACTCAATGAAATCAATGCTAAGAAAATAATCGTGCTAATTTTACAACATGGCATGGAATTACAACTTGGTATAGACTACAAGATCAAAATTTCTGTCGAAGTATTAAAAATGAATTTAGGACATTTTCAGTTTACTCACAGCATTGCAATTTACCGTGCATGTTATCTCTACATCTGCAAATACTGTAGCTCATTAAACAGAATTCCGCTTTGGGATGCAGGAGACTTCAGATGAATCTGCCTGTGATACGCAATCACCTAAAACATTTTCAAAATATATATTATTGCAATCAACACAATGGTTTCCGGAATTCTGAGACGTATAGTCAAATCCCATGTAAAATTTATTCTCAACAGTCGTCCGAGATTGTGCAGTCGCATACCCTGAATTGCGTGAACAGCTGACTCAATCTATAGCCACGTCAGAAGCTGCAATGTTCAGTTTACGTAGGATCGCTTTGATAACAGTCATGAAGGCGGAAATGTTGTCGGCGCGTGTGCTCAGATTTGGGTGCACGTTAAAGAACCCCAGGTGGTCGAAATTTCCGGAGCCGTCCACTACGGCGTCTCTCATATTCATATGGTGGTTTTGGGACGTTAAACCCCACATATGAATCAATCAATTGAAAACAGTCGTTGCGAAAAAAACTCCAAAAAGTCAAAATAAACTATTTTGATGGCGCACTTCGCTTCGTACATGGCCCAGGTGATAATGAAACGTCATTTGCCTCACTGAAGCAACGATTGGTCTCGCACGTCATGTTCGTATACAGACTGATAGCTGGGGTAATCAACCATGCAAAAATGTTATTCATCAGATTGCTATCTAAAGTAGTAATTACAAGCGTGACAGCGCAGTTGCTAGGATGTTGGACGATGACACTATCTGAAATCGGCAGCAGTTTCTGCAACTAACCTCAACTTGTGTTTCTATTGAAATGGGGTGCCGAAATTATTCCCGAAGTTATGAAGCTAAATATTGTGAATAAATATGACACACTAGACACAAGAAAATCAAACGCAACACCGGCGGTGGTATTCTCGGGCGAGCGTATTTGGGGTGTCATGTGACACTTAATGTCAACTTAAGCAGGCTCTCATAGAAATGAAAAAAAAAAACGCTTCTAGCAGTTACTCAATGCGTCCGATACAGATGCCAATCGTGGAGGCGAAACGGTTCAATCTTTTGAAGAATACACCCGTGAACAACGCAACCTGAAATACAAGTATATTCTGTCGAATACGTTTCAGAAGCGCGACAAGATTGCGAGGCACACTGCAGAGCAGTTGTGATTATCTCGAATCTTTTTTTAACTTGTATTGTATTGTATTGTATTGTATTGTATTGTCTAGTTGTTCACCCCCATCGGAGTGTGGCTACGGTGGCCGAGAATGGAACCTATCTTCGAAGTAAGCGGCGCTACACCAAACAAACTTCATCAAAGCGTGTTCGCTGGAACTGCTCAAATGACTCACACGGAGGAGTTCTTCTCTCAGGTTCCATCAACTCGCTGTCAAGGTCACACAGACCAGCAGCTTTTGCACTTGGTGCTTCACCACATTAACAAAATGCAGTTCTTGCGAAAGCTTCGACGTTAGCAATCGCGTGAGGGCCATATACGCTAATTTGGAGAAGAACGATTTACCCTGCTACTTGAGAAGCGGCTCTGAGTTATTAGAAAAATAGATAAAAAAACAATGGGGAAGCGTGGCAGACACAGCCGCTTCGGTGCGAAGCTTACCGAACGGGTCTTCAATGAAAAACGTAGCGATTGGTAAGCAAGCACTCTGCTCCTTGGCAACTTGCCTGATCCACGCGCATTCTCCTGTAAAGTCATCCGGAGACACCAACAAAGGATGGACAACGTCCATGGTTGCCGCTGAATCTCGAAGTGCTCGACACGTTTTCCCATTCACATTATTTCTTGGAGTTAAGGCTCTAACAAGCGCATAATCTTTTTCGATTCTCGGATTGTGGCGAAAGCAATTTTTTCTTACAGTTTATCGCAATGTGCCCTTCCTTTTTGCAGTTGTAGCAGAATAGCGGCATCGTGATTCAAACGCCCGTGTGGTATCAGTGCGTTGTTTAGGAACCGCACTCGATTTCTCCGCTTCCGTTTGCCTTTCCGCTACAGTGTCCTTCGTAAGAGACGGGCTCTGCTAGAAATGGCGGTGCGGAGCGGGTTTCCGTTGATCAAGTTTCTTCGAAAAGCCCTCTTTCCTTTCATTCTTTTCAACGCGCACTGCCCGGCTATGCAACTTTAGTCGAGTATAGTACTCCTCAGCTGACTCTGCTGCCTTGTTTAGCTGTACTTAGCCAAGTTTTCTTGCAGCGAAAGCTTGACATTCTCCTCGATGCATTGGTGGAATTGCTCCAATGCAATGCATTCTATCACTTTATCTCGATCATCATAAACACTTTCGGCGTTCAGCCATTCAATTATATCGGCTTTAAGACGAAACGCGAAGTCAACGTGCGACTCTTTCCTCTTTTTAGCATACAGGAATCTTTGCCTGAAAGCCTCGGGTAACAACCTATAACACCTCAAGAGCACTTCCTCAACCTCGTCACAGCTCTCAAACGCTTCCCTCTACAAGCACGTTATCACGTCGGACACTTCGCCGGAAAGAACAGCTAACAGGTTCTTCGCCCAAAGAAACCGCTCCAAAGCATTTAGCTCACAGACGTGTTCAAACTTGACGAGATACTTCGCCATGTCTTTGCCTACTACTAACAGTGGCAATTGGTCCCGAATTCTATAACCACTGACCTTAACTGTTGGAGAAACTACGCTAGGTGCCTACCAACACTGTAGGATTGCCAATTCTATTCGTTTCAACTCGAGGCGCCCCTTTCTATCGGCCTCCTCACACTCGCGACGTTCGCGCCTTTCAGCTTCTTCATGTTCGCGAACTTCAACTTCTCGACTTTCAGCCTCCACGCGATGTACTTTGATATCCACCCAGGCCTCATAGACTTCGTCAGCCCATACTCCTTCGTCCTTCATGATCTCAAGGATCGCTTGTTTTCGTTTCGCACGGCCCGTAATGGTTTCGTAATGCCAAGTTCCTCACAAATTTCGATGAGTTCCTTCACTTTAAGGTTCTCCATAGTTCACAATAGCCTCTTGCTGTTTGCCCCTGTTAAGAATCTACTTGCCGTAACCACTATACGTCTACTAGCAAAACGCGCAAGCAATTTTTAACACTGCCGTGCTTACACCCTCGGCATCACCTTGGGTTTCAAAGCGCTTCGACTTGGCTTGAAACAATCAGAGCTCACTCTAATGCTTCACACAGCCCTTCTCTAAACTACTATAACCAGTGCTAGACTTCGCTAAACTACTATAACCTGTGCTAGAGTAGTCTGGTGAACTTAGGGGAAAACATCAGACACTCACCGCATCGATGTCACTGATGCGGGCTGATCCCGCAGCTGTCAACCACTGTTACGCGGCGAGACGATGATGATGATGTTTGATGGTTTGTGACGCAGGGGCCAATTCACGGCCAAAGAGCGCCAGTTAATCTTACTAAAAATTTGGACAATGATTGTGATAAGCGGCTGTATAAGGGCCATAAAATTCCTCGCGGTAAGTCGGGTAAAAACATACAAGTAATAAAATCATGACCATGCCGTGAAAGGTGTGTGTGGTGTGAATAGGTGACAAAAGTTGGTGATAATACAAAACGATGGTAGACATGCATGCTATTAGCAGAAGTGCCTCACTCGTTCATACCCTTGCGTCCAAGGGCTGTGAGGCAAGTACTTTCTTGTGTAGCCACCACAGCAAAAACCTCTCTTGAGAGGTCGTGCTACGGAATGCCAAGGCATATGATATGAAAACTACGAATTTCTTTTAAAAACGCTAACAATGATTTATGTCTAAAAAGCGGTTCCCTACCAACAAACACTGCAGGGTGTAAAGGTACATGTTGTCGGTAGGGTAATGGAAAATGTTGTTTTCTTAGAGTTTGTAACTGTTTGCACTGGATTAACATGTGAGGGACTGTTAATAATTCACCACATCTGTCACACAATGGTGGATCGCCACCGGAAAAAAGATATGTATGTGTCGTGTATGTGTGTCCTATCCTGAGCCTCGTTAGTATTACCTCTGTACTAGCAGCCAATGACCAAGGTGTGGATTAATAATATGTAGTTTGTTTTGTGTGTGTCTATCCCACTTGCTCTGCCAGTAGTCCCTGAGGTTTCGTTTGAAAGACGACTTAAGATGAAGGGCCGGGATTGATAAGGGTGTAGGGGCAGTGCTTTTTTGGACGGATGCAGCGAGCTGATCCGCCCTCACGTTGCCTCGGTTCTCACGGTGCCCTGGCACCAAGCACACAACATGCTGTTTATGTGTGTAGAGCGTGCACAAAATGGAGTAAAGTGAGACAAGGACTGGACTTTTTTGTTTTTTAAGAGTGTGTAGAGCCGTTACCACACTGAGGGAGTCCGTATAAATTACTGCTTTTTGTATGTGTAATTGCTTCATGTGTTTAGCCGCCACAAGTATCGCATAAGCTTCCGCTGTGAAGATACTTATACCTGGATGTAGAGGGCTAGCATCCGAAAACGATGGGCTGACAGCAGCGTAGGACACACAGGAGTTAGACTTGGAGGCATCAATAAAGAACTCAGGACGTTTGTATTTGTGTTGAAGTTCCAGGAAGTATGTTCGGATATGGGCAATAGGCGCATGTTTTGTAACTTCTTGAAAAGACAGATCGGAGTCTATAGTCTGCCACTGCCACGGTGGCGGGTATGCTACAGGAGCCATTAAACTGTGTTCAAGTGACACTCCAGTTTCCTCAGCTAGACCTTTCAGGCGAACTGAAAAGGGCTGTCTCATCGAGGGCCTCTTTCGAAACAGAATGGAGCTCGACAAATCATTAATAGTAGAGTATGAGGGTGCTTCTAGTCAGCTTTCACCTTAAGGAAATAAACAAAGGACATGTAAGTTCTCTGCAGATGAAGCGACTACTCATTTGACTCAACCTAAAAGCTTTCTACGGGGCTGGTGCGAAAAGCACCCGCAGAAAGGCGGATGCCCAAATAGTGCATGGGGTTCAGCATCTTCAAAGCACTTTGGGTCGCAGATTGATAAACAACGGCCCCATAATCTGAGCGGGTGCGAATGAGGCTCCTATACAGATTCATGAGATTTTGCCTGCCCCTACCCCACGTAGTACGTGACAACACTTTTAAAACAATCATGGCTTTTAAACCATTTTGTTTTTGAATACTTGATGTGCGGTAGGAAGGTCAACTTGTTGTCCAAGATTAAGCCTAAGAATTTATGCTTCTCATTAACAGACAGACGTCGACCGTTAAGTTCAATGTCGGGTTTAAGTGCATGCCTCTCTTTTGGGAGAACAAGACACGTGTGCTTTTTTGTGGGTTCAGTCGGAACCCGTTTTTCTCTGCCCATTTGGAGACCTTAATTAAACCTAACTGAACCTGCGCTCACACATTGCCAGATTGCATGATCTAAAGCCAAGCTGGACGTCATCGACATATGTACAATAAAACGTATTGCGAGGGAGGGACAAGCGCAAGAAATTCATTTTGGTGAGAAAAAGTCTGCAGCTAAGTACACCACCTTGTGGCACGCCTGTTTTCGGGAGAAATTTGCGGGAAAGAACCGTGCGCACTCGGACACTGAATGTCCGGTTTGACAGGTAACTTTCGATTATGTGAAACATTCTTCCGCGCATGCCAAGGTGGGACAGGTTTCTTAGAGTTCCAAAACGCCATGTTGTATCATAAGCCTTTTCGATATCGAGCAATACAGAGAGAAAATATTGTTTATGGACGAAGGCGTCTCTGATCTGTGCCTCGATACGAACAAAAGGTGGTCTGTGGTGGATCTACTCTCTCGAAACCCGTACTGAAATGGGTCGAGCAAATTTTTTTGTTTCAAGGAAATCTACAAGTTGGCAGTTTATCATTTTTTGAAGACTTTGCACAAGCAGCTTGTACGTGCAATAGGTCTATAACTCGAAGCTAAAGAAGGGTCCTTGCCCTCTTTCAAAATGGGATTAATAACAGCCTCTTTCCAGGAGGTAGGGATAGTGCCAGAAAACCAGATAGCACTGTACAAACAAAGTAAGGTTTTTCGTGTTTTGATTGGTAGGTTTTTTAACATTTCTTACACCACACGGTCAGAACCTGGGGCAGAAGTACTGCAGGAAATTAGAGATGTTCGGAGCTCAGCTAGACTGAAAGCTTGGTTATATACCTCGTATCTACTGCATTTGTGTTCGAGTTTCAGCTTTTCTATTCTTCTTCTGTATTTTTGGAAAGTGTCAGTATAGTGGGACAAGCTGGACACCTGTTCGAAGTTTGCACCGAGGAAGTCTGCCTGATCTTCCAAGGTATCACCCCGAGTGCTTACGAGTGGAAGTGTGTGTACTTGTTTTCCTGCTATCCTACCGACCATGTTTCAGAATTTAGCCTCCTGTGTGTATGAATTGATCCTTGACAAAAACTTCTTCCAGCTTTCTCTTCTGGCCTGCCAACGCGTTCTCCTGCCTTGAGATTTTATTTTCTCGAAAGTGTCAAGATTTTTGGCTGTCGGTGAGTTCTGAAGCAACCTCCAAGCTCTGTTTTACTGTTTCCGCGCGTGTCGGCATTCAGAGTTCCACCATGGCACACGCCGTTTTCGAGGGTGCCCATTTGTTTGTCGGATGCATTTTGTTGCAGCATCAATCAAAAACTCTGTGAAGTAGTTGACAGCAACATGAATGTTCAAAGTACATATGTCACACCAACCTAGACGAGCGATGGTAGAAAACTTCTCCCAGTCGGCTCTGTTTATGAGCCATTTGGGAACACGTGGTGGATAACTCAGTTACTGTAGTTGTGCTCAAAACTACGGGGAAGTGGTCACTCTCGTACAAATTACTGACGCCTTTCCACGTGAGTAGAGGCGCAAGAGATGGAGTTGCTATGCTTAGGTCTATGGAGAAGTAGGTGTAATTAGCGAGATCATAATAGGTTGGTTCTTTTCGATTAAGGAGACACCCGCTCGACGAGATCAGGAACTGCTCAATCAGTCGACCTCGTGCGTCGTACTGAGAGTCCCCCCGTAGCCTGCTATGCGCATTAAAGTCTCCAAGGCGAACATAAGGCTCCGGAAGTTCATCAATTAAAGAGTGTAAATCACGTTTTTGCGGCCGATAGCTAGGAGGGATGTAAATAGTGTAGATTGTGATCAGTTTATTAAAAAGAACCGCTCGAACAGCCACTGCCTCAAGGGATGTTTGGAGTTTTAGGTGTGCGCATGCAATTCCTTGATTCACTATGATGGCAACACCTCCGGATGATGTCATGACATCATCACGGTCCTTTCCGAAAATAACGTTTTTACGAAGAAAATTTGTCTGTTTTGAATTAGAGCGTGTTTCTTGTACACACAACACTTTTGGTGAGTGTTCGTGTAAAAGTTCTTGGATGTCGTCAAGGTTTCTGAGAAGGCCCCTGGCGTTCCATTGTATAATTTGATTATTCATGGTGAATGTAAAATAGTGCTGTGTGTACGAAAAGCGAGTGGCTGTTTAGACAGGGAGTTTGATTTCACATTACAGGGCCGTCACCATGCCCTGTTATCTGCTTTTTTGTTTTTTTGGCGCGCTTCAAGGAGCCACGCCGCTCTTTCCGCACCAAGGGTACCGACGTTTCAATTGCCTCCTCGGAGGCACTGGATGCCCGCACGTGTGGGCTGTTAGTTCGAATGTTGGGCGTCGCCTGGTGAGGTGAGGCCTTGAGACCAGAGGACCCTGGAGTCTCCGGCCTCAATTTGCTTGGAGGCGGAGTAGCCTGGACTACAGCCGCCTTGGGGGCAGATGCCACAGCCGCCGGCTCGGTATGTGTGGGCCGAAGGAGTGGCGAGGGCTGGTGCGACACTGCCCCTCGGTATGCCGCAGCAGCATAAGATGTGTTGTAGAAAGGAGAGACCCTCTTCCGGGCTTCCTTGAATGATATATTTTCTTTGACTTTAAGAGTGATTATTTCTTTTTCTTTCTTCCAGTTAGGACACGAAATTGAATATGCGGCGTGTTCCCCTTCACAATTCACGCAGTGAAGCGTAGTAACACAGTTATCAGATGGGTGGCCGTGGCTACCACATCTTGCACAAGTTTCCTGACCCCGGCAGTTCTGCGAGCCATGACCAAATCATTGACATTTATAACACCTTCTTGGATTGGGAATGTAGCGACGAACAGAGAGTTTGATGTAGCCTATGTCTATAGATGAAGGCAATGTGCAAGATGTGAAAGTGAATATTATATGTTTGGTAGGTATTTCTTTGTTGTCGCGTCCGATGACGATTCGTTTGACATCCGTGACAATTTGCTCTTTCCACCCTTCAAGCAGTTCCTGTTCAGACATTTCGAGAAGGTCTGCTTCTGAAACAACTCCACGTGAGGTGTTTATTGATCTATGAGGTGAAACAGATACTGGGATATTACCAAATGCTACGAGACTGCCAAGTTTTAGGGGCGAAGCTCTTTAGGGCGTGGGCTGTGCGTCCCCTGTAGCCTGTATGTAGCCACCTCTAGTTTAGTTCTTGCAGTGTTCACTAGATGGCGGTACCGTCCCCTGTATGTAGCCACCTCTAGTTTAGTTCTTGCAGTGTTCACTAGATGGCGGTACCGTCTCCTGTATGTAGCCACCTCTCGTTTAGTTCTTGTAGTGTTTACTAGATGGTGGTACTTGTAGCTGAAGATGAAAAGATGCAAGATGTTATAAACTAGAAAGCGGTACTTGTAGTTGATGAAAGACGCGAGATCTTATAAAATAGGAATGATGTCACATATGGCGCGTGTCATTGGTTGAAGGCAATCGTTCGATTTAGTGCGGCGACGTACGCTAGGGGGAGCGATGTAATAAAATCGAGTGGGCAAAATATACAGAGGATTCATGGTTTACCAGGTTTACCTCCGGAGCTTCGCCCACTCATCATCATTCACTTCGTGGATATGGCAGAATTTTTTTTCATAGTGATGTTTTCCAGGCAGCTCAAGGAGGCCTCCGCTAGACATCTTTGTAAACTTGTATCCTGGGCCAAAGACCTCAGTCAGAGATTTGGCAACAAGAAATGTAGTTATGGCTCTAGCTTGTTTTGTTGGATTTTCACTGAGCACAACATAGAATTTCGGAAAGCATTGTCTGGGTTGGCTGAAATCTGATATTTCATCAGTGCGTCCCCTCTTACGCGGAAGATGATCTAGGAGACGGGGGAATGCAGGTGTTCGCATAGTAGTGTACTTTTCTGTCGGCAGCAATGGCGACCACCCACCATGGAGTCCAACCAGGGGACGCTGAAGCACTTAAAAGCATAAGGCTGCAGACGCCAGCCGTAAATTTCCACTATAACCAAGTATAACTACTCAAGGTTGAGTAACTACACAAGGTTAACCCTTGCGACCAGGAAAATTGGAAGTTAGCAGAAGAGAGAAGTAGACAGGACAGACTAAAAGTGAGAGATAAAGACGAAGTTGTAGGGGAGAGGGATAGGAAAAGGTGACTGCCGATTTCCCCTGGGTGGGTCAGCCCAGGGGTGCCGTCTACGTGAAGCAGGGACAAAAGGGGTGTGTTGCCTCTTCCGGGGGGCCTTGAAGGTCCAATCACCCAGCGTCGGCTCAACCCCCAGGATCCACTTTTCCCCGGACACGGCTCAGCCACGCACGGCTAGGCATGGGAGGGAGCCAAAACTCCCCCATTAGCTCGGGTCCGTGGTGTCGCTACACACCAAACGCCTACTTGCGCAGGCGCCCCTGCGGGGTGCGAGGCGAGACGCCAACACAGTCCCGAAGACGCCACTGCTCAGAACTACAACGACCAGGGTGACCAGCCGTTTATTAGCGTGTGTTACTCAGCTCGCGACATCTTCTGCGCAGAGCTGATAGACGAGCGGACGAGACAACGGTGAGTTAAGGCAAAATTTATGTACAGCATAGAAATAGAGGCGTTACAAATTCGGCACTGGGGCCAACAGCTTAGGGACTCGAAGAGCCGAGATGTCTTCGTTGACACATAGGTCTACTTCTGGTGATGCACCGCGGTTTTTTTATAGCCACCGGGTGGATCCTTTGAGTAACCAAATGTCCAACCAGAAGCGCCACTGGCCGTGATGTCAGAATCCTCCAATGGGTCCCACCACTGCGCGTGGTTGCACTAAGGACGAGGGATTTCGCCACGCATCGCGTAAGACTCACTAGACCGGAAGGCGCCGATTGCTGCGCGTGGTTGCAGCCAAGGACGAGTGACGTTCCTACGCATTGCGTAAGACTCCCCAGACTGGAAGGTGCCCGAGAGCTTCAACGGGCTTGCGAGCTGAGGGAGCTCGCGGTGTGTTGCATGACAGACCGGGGCCGCCGCTTGATGACGTCGTTGAGTTTATCGTGTCAGGTGGGCTCGATTGCTGGCCTTGACACAGATTGTCTTTTGCAGAGGCACTGACGTTCAGTGTGAACTCGCAGGCGTAACAGTGAATAAGCGGTGGGTCACGCGGCAATGGCCTAGTAACGTCGTGGAGTGGTCGGAAGCGACGGCTACAATATCGTGCCACGTGTCCTGGAGTACCGCAGGCGTAGCAGATCGGTCGATTGTCAGCAGTGCGCCAAGAATTGCTGACTCGCGGTGTGGCCCAAGGTGTCAAAAGAGGGGCGGAGTGGGGAGCAACTGAAGACATGTGTAGCAAATGCTGCTGGCGGGGTCTCCTGCGTACCACTTGGGCCTGCGTAAGAGGCACGGCTATGGTCTGCATAGCCAGCTCATGGGGAACAGGAATGGCCACAGACTGCTGGTGGGCAGTGACGGAAATAGCCTTAGCTACCTCTTCCGCAATAACGTCGCGGAGTAGTGAGGGCATACGAGAGGACGGCGGCTGCTGCGCGAAAAGAATCAACGACAGTTGCCGAGCTACTTCTTCACGCACAAAGCCTTTATTCTCTTGCAGGGTTGGTGAGTGATCGGGAACAGAAGTAAGACTGGAGAGCGAGTCGGTGTGTGAGGAAAATGGCCGAGTCAGGGCGTACTGCTTCCTCAACTCGTCGAAATTTTGACATATAGTGACAAATTTCGCAAGGTTAGCAGGATTACGGCCAGAAGCATCTTAAATGCACCGTCATTTATCCCTTTAAGGATGTGCTGAATCTTCTCCGATTCGTGCGTGGCGGTGCTCACACGGTCGAAACGACCAATAATGTCTTCGATGTAACTGATGAACGATTCCGATGGCTTCTGTGCGCGAGTCCACAAGTGTTGTCGGCTCTAATCTTGCGGATAGCGGGTCAGCCAAAAACGTCAGCAAACGACGTTTTGAAGACGAACCACGTAATAAAGTCGTTTTGTGGTTGTTATACCACATGTCGGCCAGGTCACCGAGGAAAGATGACGTTAGTCAACTTGTCCGCGTCATCCCACTTGTTGTTTGCGTTCACCAGTTCGTAGTTAGTGAATCAGTCTTCCATGTTGGTCTCATCAGCTCCGCAAAAGAGCTTGGGCTCTCGCAATCGAAGAGCGCCGGGGTTGCTAGTGGAGTGGAAGAGCCAGGTTGCGCGTTGTTGGTGGCCATGACGGGAGGTAGCATTCGGTTGCGCAGCTCCAAGTTTAGGCGACGACGAATGGCAGCACCCAGGTTCAGGCGACGGGGAATGTCAGCACCCTCCACTCCACCAATTGAAAAAGGGTTTATTGGCGTGTGTTGCGACGGTGGCTCTACGATGAAAACACGGTCGGGACAGAGCACCAGTCAAGTAGATTGCAGGCGAAGATCAGCACGACGCGAGCGAGAGAAGCCCACAGCACAATACCCAAGCGGTAGCTATGTTGCGTGCCAACGATGCGTTTTCTTCTTCACAATACATACATACATACATACATACATACATAAATACATACATACATACATACATACATACCAAAGTGTGTACGTGCACGTATGTCAAAAATACTATCGTATTTATAAAGAGCTAAAGAACATAAATATTAAGAGCATAAATAGGACATGGTGAAGTATCTCGTCAAGTTTGAACACGTCTGTGAGCGAAATACTTTGAAGCGGTCTCTTTGGGCACAGAACCTGTTAGCTCTTCTTCCCGGCGAAGTGTCCGACTTGATAACGTGCTTGTCAAGGGAAGCGTTTGAGAGCTATGACGAGGTTAAGGAAGTGCTCTTGAGACGTTATAAGTTGTCACCCGAGGCTTTCAGGCGAAAATTCCGGTATGATAAAAAAAGGAATGAGTCACAGGTGGACTTCGCGTTTCGTCCTAAAGCCGATTTAATTGAATGGCTCAAGGGCGAAGGTGTTTATGACGACCACGATAAAGTGGTAGAATGCATTGCAGTGGAGAAATTCTACAGCTGCATCGAGGAGGATGTCAAGTTTGGCGCCAGGACAAACTTGATGAAGTACAGCTAAACAAGACAGCAGGAGTAATATACTCCTGCTGCCTTGTTGAGCTGTTTTACAAGGCAGCTGAGGAGTATTATACTCGCCGAAAGTTGCATAGCAGGGCAGTGCGCGTGGAAAAGAATGAATGGAGAGAGGGCTTTTCAATGAAACCTGACCAACAGAAACCCGCTCCGCACCGTAATTTCAGGAGAGACCAATCGCTTATGAAACACACTGTGGGGAAGGGCAAACGGATGCGGAGAAATCAAGTGAGGTTCCTAAAAAACGCACTGATACCACATGGGCGTTTGAATCATGGAAGCCGCTAATCCGGTACAACTGCGAAAAGAATGGGCACATCGCGATAAACTGCTATCCGAGAATCAGAAAACAAACGGAAAAGCTAATCTGCTACAACTGCAAAAAGGAAGGGCACATTGTGATAAACTGTAAGCAAAAGTTTGCTTTCGCAACAATCGGAAAAGTACATGTGGTTGTTAGAGTCGTTTCTCCAATAAATTAGTGTGAATACGAAAACATGTCGAGCACTTCGAGACTAAGCGGCAACCATGGACGTTGTCTATTCTTCGTAGGTGTCTCCAGACGACTTTGCAGGAGAATGCGCGTGGATCACGCAAGTCGTCAAGGAGCAGAGTGCTTGCGTACCAATCGCTACGGTTGCCATTGAAGGCCCGTTCGGTAAGCTTTGCACCGAAGCGGCTGTGTCTGCCGCGCTTCCCGATCGTTTTGCTTATCTTTTCTCTAATAACTAAGAGTAGCTTCTCAAAGGCAGGGTAATTTTTTCTTCTCCAACTTAGCGGACATGGCTCTCACGCGATCACAAGCGCGGAAGCTTTCGCAGGAGCTAGCTTTTGGTCAGTGTGGTGAAGCATCAAGTTCGAAAGCTACTGATCTGTGTGACCTTGGCGGTGAGTCGACAGAACCTCAGGCAAGAAATTCTCCGTGTGAGTCATTTCAACAGTCACTCGAGCGGCCCGTCGCCGAAGCGACTGGTGCGGTCTACGTAGGCGGAGGAGACGACATGGCGCCAATGAGTCAGAGCGAGAGGTGTGCAACAATCTCGCCTGTAGCGGAAAGTTGGAGTGAGCTGTCGAGGGTTCATTGAGAAACGCTCAATCGAGAGCAGTGTCAGCACCTCTCGAATAAAGCTCTATTGGAAAGCGTAAACTTGGGAGAAAAGAAATAGAATGTTTCTTTTTTCAGAAAGCGGGGCTCCTCTATTGGAGCTACTAAATGCGCAAAGCTGCAAGTATGAGCAGTGCTTGGTGCCACAAAGGTATCGTCGCCAACTATTAGAACTGGCGCATGAAAACGCGTGGGTCGACCATCTCGACAGGAAAAAGACCAAGGTGTGAAGAAGAAGATGTGCCTGCAGCGAGCAGCATCGCCAACGCCCGGCTCTATCGGCTCGTGCTTCGGTTCGTTGCTGTGCCGATCGCTGGACGGTTCTTCACGCTGTCTCGTCGCTGTCTTTAACGGCTAATAAACCTCCTCACATTTGGTGGAAGGTGCTGTTAATCCCCGTGGCTACACCCTGGAGCTGCGAAGCCGCACGCTACCACCTGTGATGACTGCCAACGCCACTACATCGACGCCTTCGCCCCAGTTCAACTGCCCTGACCATCCTAAACTACGGGAGCCGAAGGTCTTCAGCGGTGCGGATGGGGCCGACGTCGAAGACTGGCTCGAGCACTACGAACTGGTGAGCGCCAACAATAAGTGGGATGAAGCCGACAAGCTGGGCCACGTGATATGTTATCTCACTGGTGTCGCCGAATTGTGGTTTAATAACCACAAACACAACATCCCCACATGGAGCGTCTTCAAGACGTTATGTGCTGAAGTGTTCGGTCGGCCGGCTGTCCGCAAGCAGAGGACAGAACAGCGCTTGCGCGACCGCTCTCAGCAGACTGGCGAGACCTTTACCAGCTATATTGAGAACGTCGTCGACTTTTGTCGACGTGTGAATGACACCATGCCCGAATCTGACAAGGTCAAAAACATACTTAAGGGCATCGACGACGGCGCATTTCAAATGCTTTTGGTAAGGAATCCAAGCACAGTTTCTGAAGTCGTCAGCTTGTGTCAGAGCTACGACGAGTTGAAGAAGCAACGCACTCTGACTAGGCAGCCTCATCCTGGTAGTGAGTCGCTGTCCAGTTTCGACTCCATGCCCGACAATTCACCATTGCTTCAGCAAGTCCGAGCCTTCGTCCGTGAGGAAGTCCCCTGCGAATTTTCCCTAGTGCCCTTTACTCACGAGACCACCACCCATCTACCTGCCCCGCTTCGCACTGCTATATCGGATGAGGTTGCACAAAGTGTTCTTCTTGCGCACTACGAGCCACCTCTATCTAGCCGTGGTCACTGCCCGGGTGTCGCACAGCCGGTAGGCGCTCCTGTCGCCTATCCGCCAGCCGTTCAGCCTGTGGCAGCGCCCCTGACCTATGCAACGCAGCTTGTGGCTCCGCCTGTCGCCTTTTCGCAAAAGATGCAGCCCGTAGCCGCGCCGCTCACATATGCAGACGCTGTACGTAGGCTCCCGCAACCACCCTACACCACGCGCTCACAGCCCGCACACCCGGCTGCTTATACTGCACCTTGAGCGGCGGCACCCGTCTCCAATCCCTGGAGGACGCCCGATAACCGACCGATTTGCTACGCTTGCTTCACTCCCGGGCACGTTGCTCGCTACTGCCGCCGTCGAACTCAGACGTTTGACAACTATGCCCGGTCGTCGCATCCCGGCAGCCAACCCTTCGTCCAATACGGGCCGGTCTCGCCACCTCGCTATGCGCATACTGACCACCTTGACTTCCAGCCGCAACGCGCACCCTCTCCTCGTTGGCGATCGCCCTCCCCCATGCGTCGCCAGCCCGGACCCTCCGACCAGAAAACTAAGCAATGCAGTTCAAGAGGCAAGAACTGCGCCGTTTTCGAACTGTCTAAGCCCTCGCTCCTCTCCTGCTAACGTGGTCGCAGTAAGTGTTGAAGGTTATTGTACGTCCGCCCTTGTGGACACTGGCGCCGCTGTTTATGTTATTGCCGCTAATCTCTGCAGTTTATTACGCAAAGTAACGACGCCGCTTTCGGGACTGTCGCTTCACACCACAAGCGCACAGCAAGTAACGCCTCTCGCAGCCTGCACTGCAAGAGTCTCCATCAAAGGCATTATTTACATCGTGGAGTTTATTGTTCTTCCTGTCTGTTCGCATGACGTCATCCTCGGGTGGGACTTCCTATCCCACCATAAGGCCGTCATAGACTGCGCACGCGCCAAAGTTGAGTTTTCACCCTTGTGTGATGTCCCGTTACTGGACGCTCCTCATCAGCCGCCGAAGTTGCTCGTTCATGAAGATACCGATATTCCGCCTGGAAATTTCGCCCTTGTTCCCGTTTCATGCAACGCCTACACTGACGCTATGCAACGCCTACACTGACGCTTTGGGTTTTTATGCCTTCCGATATTTTCAAATGTTGTCGAACTTTGCCGCTGCCTTTCGCAACAATTGACCTTGCCACCGGAAAAACCAACATGTTCGTAAGCAATCCGCTTTCCTCACCTGTCACATTGCTTGCGGGGGAATGTTTCGGCCGCGTGCAGAATCTCGACCCTTCGTTTTTGTTTGATGTCCCGGACGACTACTGCGACCACACAAATGAACGGACGGCACTCGGGGAGTCGTCCAACGATACGTTTTCCAGCGCCATCGCCGACACTCTCACTCCCACCGAACATGCCGACCTGCTGGATCTTCTGCATGAGTTCAGGAGTTCGTTCGATGTGTCGCAACCTCAACTGGGCCGCACATCACAAGTCAAACATCATGTTGATACCAGCCTACACCAGCCACTGCGTCAAAGACCATACCGTGTCTTCGCTGAAGAGCGCCGCGTCATCAACAATGACGTCAAAGATATGCTTCGTAGAGACGTCTTTCGACCATCTCACAGTCCTGGGCGTCTCCCGTCGTCCTGGTGCGTCAGAAAGACGAATCTATCCGATTTTGCGTGGACTATCGTCGTTTGAATAAGATAACCCGCAAGGACATCTATCTTTTGCCGCGCATTGATGACGCCATTGACACCCTCCACGGAGCGGAATTTTTCTCGTCGCTAGATTTGCGGTCTGGCTACTGGCAGGTCGCAATGGCAGAAGCCGATCGCCAAAAAACGGCATTTATTACACCAGACGAACTATATGAATTTAACGTCATGCCCTTTGGGCTTTGAAACGCGCCTGGCACGTTTGAACGTCTTATGGATAATACGCTACGTGGCCTCAAATGGAATATGTGCCTCTGTTACCTCGACGATGTCCTGGTTTTCTCCCATGACTTTCCTACGCACCTCCTTCGCCTCAGGCACGTTTTGAGTTGTCTGACCAACGCTGGTCTGCAGCTTAACCTGAAAAATTGCCGCTTCGCTGCACGCGAGCTCGTCATCCTAGGTCACATCGTGTCCAAGCACAGGGTATTACCAGACCCAGCAAAACTTCGAGCAGTCGCAGAATTTCCCAAGCCGACGACCATGAAAGAACTTCGCAGTTTTGTAGGCCCATGCTCCTATTTCCGGCGCTTTGTTCGCAATTTTGCATCTATCATGTCACCGTTAACCCAGCTTCTTCGCGGTGACGTGAACCTCACCTCCTAGTCCCCTGAAAGTGACGTTGCCTTCACTACTCTGCGCCGTCTGCTCATTTCCCCACCTATTCTTCGCCACTTCGACCCGACGGCTCCTACCGAAGTGCACACCGACGCCAGCGGCGTCGGTCTAGGCGCGGTCCTCGCTCAAAGAAAGCCCGGCTATTCAGAATACGTTGTAGCCTACGCTAGCCGCACTCTTACGAAAGCCGAAACAAATTACAGCGTGACAGAAAAAGAGTGTTTGGCTCTGGTGTTGGCGCTTGGAAAGTTCCGGCCGTACTTATACGGCCGCCCGCTCGATCTAGTAACTGATCACCACGCGCTTTGCTGACTCTACACGTTGAAAGACCCTTCTGGCCGCCTTGCGCGATGGGCACTCCGCATCCAGGAGTACGACATTCGCGTCGTATACCGCTGCGGACGCAAACACTCTGACGCTGATGCCCTGTCCCGCTCACCTTTATCACCAGATCAGACGTGCGGAAACACTTGCCTCCAGACCTTGTCATCGCTAAATCTCGACTCGATTGCCACCAAACAATGTCGTGACCCGTGGATCGCCTCTCTTATCGAATATTTATCTGGCGCGCCCAACCTTCCAGTATCTCGATCCCTCCGACGTCAAGCTTTCCATTTCGCCATCCGCGATCAACTTCTTCATCGACGCAACTACGCTCCCGATAGCCGCCGGTGGTTGCTGGTCATTCCACGCACTTTACGATCGCAAGTATGCGCCTTCCTTCACGACGATCCGCAATGTGGCCACGCCGGAGTGTTCAAAACATATGAACGCCTTCGCCATCGCTATTACTGGCGCGGAATGTACGATTTTGTACGTAAATTCGTGCAGTGCTGTCCTGACTGCCAGCGACGTAAATCAACACTGCCACGTGCGACTGGTGCATTGCAGCCACTTCCATGCCCTGCCAAGCCATTTGATCGCGTCGGCGTTGACCTCTACGGTCCCCTTCCATTGACACCAGTTGGTAATCGGTGGATTATAGTGGCGGTTCACCGCCTGACACGCTACGCCGAAACAGCCGCTTTGCCGAGCGCTACAGCTCAGGATGTCGCCTTTTTCATTTTGCAACGCTTTATCCTTCGACATGGTGAACCTCGAGAGCTCCTTAGTGACAGAGGCCGCGCTTTTCTTTCCGAGGTCGTCGAAACTCTGCTTTCGGAATGCCACGTCATTCATCGGAAAACGACAGCATACCACCCGCAGACTAACGGACTAACGGAACGGTTCAACCGAAAGCTAGGTATTATGCTCTCAATGTACGTGGCATCTGATCATAGCAACTGGGACCGTGTTCTCCCATACGTCACGTTCGCATATAAAAACCACCACGGGATTCTCACCTTTCTTTCTTCTTTGCGGACGTGAGCCTTCCCATAAAATTGATACCCTATTTCCTTACCGTCCTAATGCTTCCGAGTGTCCACCTATCTCCGATGCTGCTAGACAAGCCGAAGAGTGCCGCCAGCTCGCCCGTGCGTTCACCTCGGAAGAACAACAACGCCAGAAAGAAACTCGTAGCACCTCTTTTCCGGATCCCAGCTATGCCCCAGGGTCTCTTGTGTGGCTTGCCATCTCATACCAAACACCAGCACTCTCCTCGAAACTTGTCCCCCGGTACGAGGGGCTTTACACCGTTTTGGAGAAAACCTCTCCGGTTAATTTCCTAATTGAACCAGTTTCCCGATCGGACGACATGCGCCAGCGTGCACGTGACATCGTCCATGTTTCCCGACTGAAACCGTACCATGAGCCTTGGCCTGAAACTTCTTAAGTCGCCAGGATGGCTCCTTTTTCAGCGGGGGCGATTGTGAAGAAGTTGTGCCTGCAGCGAGCAGCATTGCCAACGCCCAGCTTTCTCGGCTCGTGCTTCGGTTCGTTGCTGTGCCAATCGCTGGACGGTTCTGCACGCTGTCTTGTCGCTGTCTTTAACGGATAATAAACCTCCTCACAAAGGCTAGAGTTTCCCTTGAGTTTTATTGGCCGAAATACTGAAAGAATATCGAAGACTTTGTAAGCTCATGTGACACTTGTCAGAGAGCGGGTAAATTCACGGACATGCGGAAGGCACTCACGAAGCTTGTGGAAAGTATCATAGAACCATTTTGGCGCCTAGTAATTGATATTGTCGGGCCATTGCCAGAGTCAAGGCAAGGTTGTCGGTACATCCTGACAGCCTTCTGTGTAGATACGACATTTCCGGGAGCGATACCACTTAAGAAGCTCAATTCCCCTCATGTGGATGCACTGCTATCTATATTTGCACGCGTCAGATTTCCTTCTGAAATCTGACGTCTTCACGAGCTGCCTTATCTCTACCCTTATGAATAAATGTGCAATAAAAGTAGTTCACAGCTCGATCCATCACCCACAATCTAATCTGGTAGAGCGTGTGCATTCCGTTCTGAAACGGATACTGAGACCTCTTTGCTACGAGCACAAAAGCGACTGGGAAGCGTGTATTCCCCCCGCTATGTTCGCTTTGAGATCAGCTCCTCGTGAGAGCACTGGTTTAAGCCCTAGAAAGCTTTTCTATGGCAGGAGTTTGAGAACACGGTTGCGAATGCTACGCGATTCTTGTGAGGAATTCGATGAGTACCCAAATGTAGTTTCGTATGTCCTAGACCTCCTTCAAAGGCTTGGAAAAACGAAAGGTCTTGTGGAAAGCCCCATGAAGGCTGCAGCAGTGTTGTCGAAGAAGTACTACGACAAATCAACGTAGAAGCGCGTTTTTGAAGAAGGTGGTCAGGTAATGCTGCTTTGGCCATCGAAAAAAAAACAGGCTTGAGGTTCATTCGGAAGGGCCTGCCAAAGTAATATAGAAGCTTTCTGATACCAATTATGAAATGAAATTAGGAAGGTGGCCGAACCAAATTTACCACAGTAACTTCATGTAACTGTACGCTCAACGTCAAGCGTTCATAAATCTGCCTTTGAATGCTTCGAGGAAGAGGTAGCACAAATTTTGAGTGATTGTGATGAAATCGAAAGGGGATCGGAGGTAATCTTGGAGCAGTTGAACCTAGCCTAGGTTAGTGAATTCCAGAAGGAGGACAGTGCTGGTAACGAAAGTCCAGTTTTGTACTTAAGTCAGAAACTCAGCGGCAGGGAAGAGGCATACAGTACATCTGAAAAGTAATGCGCTTGCCTCTTGTGGGCCGTTCAAAAGCTTTGCCTGTTATGTCTCCGGCTCGAAATTTGTGGTCGAAACGGACCACTGTCCTCTAACCTGGTTAAACAACATGTCGCCTAAAGGTGACCGGTTACTGAGGTAGGACCATGATACTCCAACAGCCGGAACTTTGACGTTCGCTACAAAAAAGGAAAGCTACACGCTAATGCAGACGCATTGAGCCGTGCGTTATAGTAGTACCTTCTCCACCTATACGTTCTCTCTGGCGATTCGGGGCAAATTTTCGTCCTCCTAACCGCCTTAGCTAAGCGCTCTCGTCCAGAGTGATCTCAAGAGGCCAACTTTATATAGTATTCTATTCTGTAACATTGTTGTAGGTGTGAAAACTTAGGTTCTCATTTTAAGAGTCTTGTGTTCCCATGTGCCTCTTGATGTAGAGGCAACGAAATTTCTATAGACACGTAGCTGGGTGTATGTTGAACTATACTTTGTATGGTTTTCTGTCGGGTGACCGAGGGCACTTGCTTGTGCCGTGTGTTGTCTGTTGTTGAACCGTTCTTGACAAGTCTCAGAACCATCGACAAGTGCTGAGGCCAAAATTTGTCAGAAGAGACGAGCAAAGCTGGCCGGCAAGTTGGGGCGACAAGCCAGTGGAGCTGGTATCCGTCCTTAAGGTGGTAGGCCAATCAAACACACAAATTTTTTAAGGATAGGCAGCGTTGAAATAGCTTTTTTCCTCCAAACCAGCATGTCTTATTTATTTACCCAGCTATTTACAGTGCAAAATATTGAATATCTCTTTATTGCGAGGTAATCTTTGTCAAAAATTGCATTTAAAGTGCGACCACGCCAGCTGTGATAAGCGACTAATGGGTGGCTTGATTCAGCAAAGCTTTGAAATTTGTGTAATTAATGACTGGAGCTATGCAGTGAACTATAATAAATATTATGCAGTTATTATCAAGGAAGTATTGCTAAAGACACCAAAATAAACACGGGGAAAAAGAGCCAATTTGAACTGAACCTGTTGTTTATTTCAGCTGTGAAATGAAAAATATTCGATGGATTACTTTTATTCTAGTTCACTGCACAGATATATATATATATATATATATATATTTATATATATATATATATATATATATATATATATATATATATAAATATTGTAAATCATTGTGAAATACTTCAGTTCAAAGTATACGCTGAGAGATACGTTATGAAAGTTTGCATCGCAACATGTGGAGCAAATGGTTATTTTCAGGAAAACGTAAACAAAGATTTCCGAGCTTGTAAAAAGGGTCACACTCTTCGTATGCAGGCCTAAAATGCACCAGATTAATAGCTGGTCCCTTCTGCAGAAACATTATTGTCTCCTTTTGTTCGGGTGGTTGCTCGTCTTTTCTTCCTGGCCTGTTTTGTCTCATCCGCTTACTTGCCTTTAGCATTCTGCATGCGCAGGTGATCCCCGGCGATGCAAGCTTTCGTCGTGTGGTACTTTGGTTCTATGCCAGCTTGCCTGAGGATATCTAGGGTTCTCACACTGCCATTATTAAAGTGTGCCACAGCATCATGTAAGGCAAACATCACTGTACCAAGCTTACGTAGCACTCTTTGGGGGCCCGCTGCCATATTAGACCTTTGAAACACTCATTAGCATTTTGAGTATTTCCATGAAGGCCCTTCATTAGAAGTTCATCAGAGCACAGATCACTGTAGATAGCTTAAATTTGTTGAGCACATCATTTGGAGGTCCTCCTTTGTGTACAAATTTTCCTTGGCCGAGAGCTTCGACCCTTTGGTATCCGCACCAGCTTTTCGGTCCAAGTGGGCACAGGACCATGTCTCGGCTACTTGTCGATAGAGCTGCAATAAAAAAAATACTGGTAGGGTAGCCGTTTTCATTGCAGAAAGGTTCCCCACATTAGTCCTTATGGCGATGCCATAGTAGTTTTGCAGGTGGTCAATGAGGGCATCAGTGAGCTTTTCCTTACCACAGAGTCCACGCACTGTCTTCTTAGTTTTCTTAGGCGGCAGCCAACACGCTTCTAGACATGACCGATACATTCCAGTTTTTGCACCCTGTGAAATAACCATCACCGTAGTACTGCAGGTAGTTCAAATTTCTTTTGCCTGTCTGACCTTCCAAATATTCGGTATAGAGAACCGTCTCCATACTGCCAGCACTTCCTTCATGGTTTGCTTGACCGGAAGTGTGGTTTGCTTTCTATTCCTGGTACGAAGTGCTATCTTGCCTCAACTTGCTTTTGGTTTTACAAGACTTACACGTACAAGAAAGGGCCTCAACATCAATAACCTTCACAGACGCACAACCTTTCAAAAATGATTGGCCACCCTTCAGCCTTGTTCCATCACCTGAAACACCACACTGACACTCCCCACAACACGACGAACTTGCAGAGCAGCATCAGTCATCGACTTCAACGCCACTTCTGCCGCTGCAGAAAGGCGCGATGACAATTTGCCGTAGGCGGAATGATGTGGAGGAGCAGGCATGTTCATCACTTTGGAAAAAATGTTTTCCACCAGCGTGCCATTTTCCTAACAGGCGCTTCGTGTAAACCAGACGTAAATTGTTGTCATTGGCACGACCCACTTTTCTCGACGTATGAAATGGGCACTTGAACCTACAGTCGGTACACACGACCGCACAAGCCGAGCATATCTCTTGGTGAGAGCGTTCCTCGAGCTTAAGTGTTGCGTTCATGCATTCGGAACATGCCAGCGATGAAAACACTGAAGAACTAATACCAATGTCTATTATCCTGTTTCTTTGGAGCGCAGAATTCTCTAGTGCAGCCTGGTACGTCTTCTTTATGACCCCAAGCTTCTTCACGGTCTCCAAAATCTGTGTCAGCAGGCAGCCTCGTCGTCGAGTAGCGATTTCCAGTAAACTTGCGCTTCCTCGTCTTCTGTGTCCTGCACTTCCCCATGCTGGTCGTAATATGGTCCAGGTGGTCTAAGGATACAGCCCTAGTAGCGTTGACACGTGGAACAAACGCAGAACGAAGACGTAGCCTGACCGAGGCAAACAACAAAAACTCCGACGAGCATCGTGCGTCCCCCTTGTGGCCTTTGTTAGACGTTAACGAAGACTTTTAAACACAAAGTTGTATTTAATGACATCATCTTGTATAACAGTCCCAATAAAATGCATAAAGTATTTTGAATAGCATTAATATATACGAAACAACACCTGCTATTGAAAGTCATTTTTTGAAAGCGAAACCACAGTTGAAATGTGGTCTCGGTTTTGCTATAGGAGCATAGGGTATAGAAAACTTGCTGTAACTCGCAAACTAATGACGCTAGGAGGATAATTTTTGTTGCAACATATACGTGAATTTTTGGTCGTACAAGAAAAACAAAACCCTAATAATTTATTTCCCGAAAAAAAAGATTTTTGAAGGTGGCCTACTACCTTAAGAATAGGATGTGTTCACGGGACGGAGTCTGGAGCTGCATTCTCCCCATGGCCCTGGAGGCGAACCTGGAGGAACCTGGCGAACGAGCGCACCCAACATCCGAGCCACGGGGAAGCAGCTCGTCTTTCCGGCGCATTGTCTGGCAGCGGGGTTGCTGTTACGCCTGCGAGTCCACACCGAACGTCAATGCCCCTGCGAAAGGCAATCTGTGTCAAGGCCAGCAACGAGCCCGCCTGACTCAACCAACTCAACGACGTCATCACGCGGCGGCGCCGGTCTCTCACGCAACGCACCGCGAGCTCCCTCTGCCCGCCAGCCCGTTGAAGCTATCGGTGCCTTCTAGTCTGGCGAGTCTTACGCAATGCGTGGGAGCGTCACTCGGCCTTGGCTGCAACCACGCACAGCAATCGGTGCCTTCGAGCCTGGTCAGTCTTACGCAATGCGTGACAACATCCCTCGTCCTTGGTGCAAAAAGCGCAGCGGTGGGCCCCATTGAGGATTTCACCATCACGACCCGCGGCGCTTCTGGTTGAACATTTGGTTCCTCAAAGGATCCACGTGGTGCCTATATAAAAAGCCCTGCGGTGCGTCAGCAGCAGTAGATCTATGTGTCAGAGAAAAGAGCTTGGCCCTTCGATTTTCTAAGCTGTCGGCCCCAGTGCCGAATTTTTAACGCCTCTATTTCTTTGCTGTGCATAAACTTTCCTGTCGTCTCATACGCCTGTCTATCAGCTCTGCGCAGAAGCAGTCGCAAGCTGAGTAACACGCTCTACCAAACGGCTGGTGACAGTGTCGGCGGAGTTCGTAGCAGTGGCGCCTTCGGAACCGTGTTGGCGTCGCGTCTTCGTAACACCTGCATACGCGGCTTTATTTCGCATTCACTCGGCAAATAGAGACAATAAAATGGTGGTAGAGGAGAAAAAGGCTACCTATTAAACCTCTTGAAGAAAGCAGAGAGGGGCTTGATCTGTCAGGAGTGCTTACGCTTAATTTTATGGCATTTAGCGCATCTCTACTGTGTGGTAATGTTTTGGGTTTGTAATACCCTCCCAAGACATCCTCCAGCCACTACTCCAAAAAAGTCACAGAAGGCAGTGATTCAAGAACAAAAAAGAGCGCTGAAGGATTCGCCTGGCAATTGAAAGCTTGTTTGATTGAGCCTCCTCCAGAAAGAGAAGATAATTATTACAATGGAACGAGTGAATTGAGCAACAAAAAGAGGCTTTGGAGAAAAGGAGTGGCAGACTTCAGAACTCCTCGAAGCCATAGGCAGGCAAACTCCCTCACAAGCCGAGTCACTCAGTTGTGAGGGAGTTTGCCGGGACTTGGATTGGGCCATAAATGAGAATCAACATGAGCCATATGAAAAATATATCTTGTGATTGAGTGAGCTTCACATTTTTTTGTTCGGCCGGGGCTTTCAACACACCTTCGACAATATAAAGATAGAACTTTTCGGGGAGACTGTAGTTCCCGTTCTCTTAAATATCATTACTCTATGGTTAACACTCGCCCATCTTCCCTATGTAGGTATAGGCGAAGCTAAAAGGAGCCTTTAACTTTGTGCCTGCATGGTAATCAACAAATTTTTTGGTTTCTTTACGAAACAAATGGGAGTGCGGCTTCTTGTCTCCTCTCATGGTTTCTCACCACAACGGCGCATATCTCAACTAGTACCTAGTCAATTGGTGGCCATAATACATTAATGTATCTATTTATCACTTTCTTCAGCTTCTGAGCTATGCTGTGAATCCAAAGACTACCCCCGACACACCCGTTACTTGCTACGCTTCTCACTTATTATGTTCACAAAAGTCCAACATTAATCTTTACCAACAAGCACAGCTGTTCGTCACTCTAATTTGTAAATTTCTCTGTTGTAGTGACCATTCTTTTTCATGATTTCTTGGCATCTATTATCTGTAAACCCTAAGGTTTCAGTCATATCCTTCCAGGTCAGCCACCTTCGGCACAAACACTGCAGCTGCTGCCACCACCACCAGGCCTACATTTCACTTCCGTCATTGTTGCATCACAACCAGTGTTACCACTTCTGAGCCACTACCACAGTCCTTTCCCAATGATGCTGACCTTGACAAGGCTTCACATGCTCCCAAAGGAAGCTATCAGGCAAGTGACCACTGTTACGAAAGTTAACTTTCAATGGCATTGAAATTTGCAATGTGCCGAATATTTGACAAGTCCGGCAACTTCATGCTTCTTGAACAGGGTTGAGACTACGTGTGTCTGTCAGTGCAGGACCAAAGTTTACGTGAATTTCGAAGTAGCTTTTTTTCTTTCATTTTACAATTCTGCAGGACCCATTCTAGGGCCCATGCAGGAATGGGCTGAACTTGAGTACACAAAAATGCGAGGGGGAAAATTGGCACCGTATCTGCATATTTGTGCAAATGTCGTCGAAAGACGATAGTATTGCGTGTGAAGAGAGTGAGCAAGACATTTATTTGATGTTCTGCTCCAGAAAATCGGTGAATGTTATTCTGAAGGCGCTGCGTTAGAGTGCCTCGAGCATGCAGCGGAGACGAACGAGCGCATCAAGTCACATCACACGTGAGACATGAGCGCCATCTGGCAGTTTTCTTAGAAAACAAAGCACGTGGCTCTGAGACGGGTGTGCGTTCCCGTTCTAGAGATGATAAGGCGTAGAACGCAAGGTGACGGGTAGGCGCCACCACCGTCTCATCTTAGCAAAGCATTGGAAACACTCGCCTTTTCGTGCCAACGTTGCATGGTCAGTGCATCGTGATAACCGTTACGGTCCTTAAAATTACTCATGTATGCCTTCTCTAGTAAAAGACGCACATGCAGAATACTGATATATAACAGCCGCTAAACGCGGCTGCATGAAAGAGGAGGACAAAGTGAGTTTTCGTTTGATGCTGGATTGGCATCATCTTGCTCGTAGAGTTATGTGCGTTGTAATAAGGTTATTAAAGAAGTTATTCGTAACATTATTGAAGGAGGTGGATGACCCCCGTACCTAGATGGAGAAGCGCAGCGGTCGCACCATCGGCAACCTTTCGACTGCTTCGACTGCTGGTACTTCCTCTACGCCGCCCTCATCAGTCCAAGCCACCACCTACGTCACACTCCCGCACCTCCGAATCCCGGCACTTTCACCGGTGATGGTACGATCAATCTTGGCTGAACCGGTTCGAGCGCGTCAGTGCTACTCACCGCTGGGATCCCATGTTCGTGCTTGCTAACGTGCCTTTTCTGCCTAGACGGCCCTCCCCGAACATGGTTTGAAAGCCACGAAGCCGACATAACGAGCTGGGATCTCTCTAAAGAAAAGATCCAGTGACCTGTCTGGCGATTTATCTGATGGTCAGCTCGCTGCACAAAAAGACTCTTGCCACACATGCCCAGTCTTCTACCGAATCCTACGTCTGCTACATTCTTGACATCTTGGCCGTTTGTTCCAACGCCGACCAGTGCATGTCGCAAGACGAATAGGTTAACCACGTCTTGAAAGGTATTGCCGACGATGCTTTCAATCAGCTTGTTTTAGTAAAGTCTCGAGCATCGACTCATTCCTTAAAGAATACCGACGTCTCGAACAAGCTAAAGCCCACCGAGTAGCCCAAAGCATTGTGCGCCTTTCGAACACAGCGGCTACTTCTTCGTGTGACGATGCCTTCCACCAGGCCCCTCGATGTGACAAACTCACACGCATCATTTGTGGAGAGGTCGAGGCAGAACAACCAGTAGCCACACCATTACTGACGCCTGCGCCTTCCCGACCACGATCTCGTTGACACAAGCCGTCGTTTGTCAAGAGCTATTGATTGTCGGCCTACATCCTCTTCCTGGCATGTACTCTGCTTAGCCTACTTATCGTTCCCCCTCTGCTCCTTGCATACAACACAATCCGTCAGAATGGCGAACCCTTGATGACAGGCCCTTATGTTTAAAATATCGACGTGTTGGCCATATTGCTCGTCACTGCCTCAGCCGCTGGGCTTCACCATCACATTTTGCACCTCAGTTTCACGCCACTTCTGTCCACCAGTCGTCCCCATCACTTTCTCTATCAATGCCCACCACATTTTCCGCTCCTGCAGCCCCTCTGAGCAGTCCTCGCTATGACCGGTCACCGTCCCCTTCTCGTCGTCAGTCCCAGTCAGCCCCACAACACCGTGCTGCCTCCCCAACCTATTCGCAGCACATCGGACAGGAAAACTAGGCCGTGCAGCTTCTGGAGGTGGAGCTGCATACAACCTTCGTAAGAAAGACTCGCCTAATTTTAATGACGAAACGGAACCTTTTGGATGTTACTGTCGACAATGTTCGTGTCAGCGGATTGATAGATACTGGTGAGCATGTGTCTATAATGAGTGCTAACCTTCGCCGCCGACTTGAAAAAGTTGTCTGGACCACCCTCAACCGAGCTGTACAGTCGCCAATGGAGGAACTGTCGAGATTCTTGCCAATGCTCTGTGCTAGTTTCTATTAGAGAGAGAAGCACTATCGTTCTTTTCGCCGTTATCGAACATTGCCCTCATAAACTCATTTTTAGTATGGATTTTCTAGCCACGCACTTTGCTTTCATAGACTGTTCAGCTAGCTCTCTCCATGTCGATTTACCTCTCTTTTCAGACCGGACCAGCCCACCGCAAAGCAGGCTCTGCTGCATTGATTTCACGCACCTCCCGCCTAATTCTTTCCCACATGTCGTCTTAACCTCCACGCCACCAGTACCTGATGTTGATTACATGGTGGCCCCGATTCCTGCCGTGATGCTTACTCATGGGGTTGACGTGCGGCATATGATTCTGACGATTACGAGAAACCGCACCTCCCTTCCTCTGGCTAACTTCTCATTCACCACCCAAGTTCTACCACCGGGTATCCATCTCTCTGGCCAAAATTACCGCTCTCCAAGATGACCATGTCAGGCCCTTCGGAGTTGACGATCACTGCAGCTCAGTCAGTGGTTCCACTCCATCATGTTCTTGGGGCGCCGACGACGGGCGAATGGTGTCATCGGCCTCACGTCTCAGCAGGGTGCTGCGCTTTGCCATGTTCTTTAGGGCTATCGTAGCATTTTTGACTTTGCCAGCAACTCTTTAAGCCAAACGACCATTGTCACCCATGACATAAATACTGGCTATGCAACTCCCATTCACCGACATCCCTACCGTGTCTCTGCATCGGAGCGTGCAATAATACAACTTGAAGTCGGCAAAATGCTTGCGAAAAACGTTATTGAGCCTTCATGCAGCCCCTGGGCTTCTCCAGTCGTCCTTGTTAAAAAGAAGGATTGAATATGGCGATTTTGTGTTGATTACCGTCACCTAAACAAAATTACAAAAAAGACGTTTAATCCTTGCCTTGCATCGACCACGCCCTCGACTGCCTGTACCGTGTTACTTATTTTTCAACTATTGACCTTCGGTCGGGCTACTGGCAGATAGCCGTCGACGAGATGGACCGCGAGAAGACCGCATTCATCACTCCTGATGGTCTTTATCAGTTTAAGGTGATGCCCTTTGGTCTCTGCAATGCGCCAGCCACGTTTGAAAAAATGATGAACTCTTTGCTCCAAGGGTTGAAATGGTCCTTCTGCTTGGGTTACGTCGGTGATGTTATTGTCTTTCCGCCCGCATTCAACTCGCATCTCGATCGTTTGTCGGCTTTTCTGGATGTTTTTGTCGAGCCGGACTTCAGCTTAACGCCTCCAAGTGCCACTTCGCTTGTCGTCAAATTTCCGTGCTCGGTCACCTTGTAGATGCCCAAGGCGTGCGTCCAGACCCAAAGAAAATTTGCGCTGTCATGAACTTTCCCGTTCCGAGGACCACAAAGGATGCCCGCAGTTTTCTGGGGCTGTGCTCATGTTTCAGGCGCTTTGTTAAGGATTTTGCAACCATTGCATGCCCTCTCACAGACCTCTTAAAGAAAGATGCCTCGTTTATCTGGGGCCGTGACCAAGCGTCATCGTTTTCCCAATTTACGACACTGCTTACAACGCCACCAATCTTGGCTCACTTTAATTCATTAGCCCCAACCAAGGTTCACACAGACGCCAGTGGACACGGCATAGGAGCTGTGCTATAGCAGCAACAACGGGGACACGACCGTGTTATAGCCTACGCAAGTCGACTGCTATCTCCAGCCGAGCGCAACTAGTCCATCGCAGAGCGCGAGTGCCTCGCCCTTGTATGGGCAGTCTCGAAATTTTGTCCATACCTGTACTGCTGCTCATTCCGTGTTGTCACGGATCATCACGCGCTCTGCTGGCTAGCCTGCCTGAAGGACTCCACAGGACGTCTCTCTGGTTGGGCCCTACGCCTTCAAGAAAACACGTTCTCTGTAATGTATAAAACAGGGTGATTACACCAGGATTCGGATATTTTATCCCGCTACCCTGTAGACAAAGCAACCGATACTGACGCTATCACGAACGTTTTTTTTTCGTGTCGCAGCTGCTGAACATTGGCGAAGAGCAACGTCGGGATGCTTCTTACGAGCCATCATTGACAAACTCGAGTCAACGCCTCGCGACTCGTATCTACGAATGTTTCAGGGGCAAAGCTCCTTATAGCGGCTTTCGTTCATCCCTCGTAGCCGTTGTAGTATGTAATAAGTATAACATTTTGACCTTCAAGGTGGTGCCGGTGAAAGATTTCTTCTGTGCGTTGTTGAACAATAAAAATAGTGCTCACTGTACATGCCAATAGCTGCTAATGGGGAATGAGAGACAGGAGCATTCGGATTTTAGTTAACGCTCACGCTGCGATCTGACAAGAAAGGGTTGTAACGTTATACTTGCTGGGTGTTACCTCCTTAGTTTTACAAAGTTTAGCGAGCGTCGGGCCGCAGTGCCAAAATACAATGAACTAGTATATACCATGAACTCGAGATGGTTAAAGGTGGGAAGTAGACCCGAAGCGCAAGCCGTAAGGAAGTGTGCGTGTGCCTTTTCTCGTTTAGTCCTTGGAATGTCCGTTGGACGGCGGCGCTTCTATATGGGGAGTATATCATCAAAAGATGCGAGTTGGTGGTACTTGGAGTGTTGATTAGATGGACGAACGGACACACAGACAAATTCATGGATGGACGCATGAACGGACGTAGGGATGGATGCATGGACGAACGCAGAGACGGACGCACGAACAGACGCACGCACGCACGGGTGGATGGAAGCATGGGCGGTCACACAGACGGACGCATGGACGGATGGCAGCAAGAACGAATGGAAGGACGATTTCTTCGCCCCACTCTTCATAATGCACTCCATGAATATGCTGCCTATTTTTTTGTGAAAGACTAGATCCTATATCACCGTAACCTTGATTTCTTCGGATCAGACTTACTTCCTGTCATCCCAGCGCACCTGCGTTACACTGTCCTGCACCAACTTCATGACGCTCCCATGATGGGCCATTTGGGCGTTTGTCGCACATAGGATCAGGTACGACGTCGGGTTTTTTTTTTTTGGCCTGGAGTTGCCCGTTCTCTTCGACGCTATGTCGCCGTTTGTGAGCCCTGTCAGCGTCGCAAAACGCCGTTTGCCCTCGCGGCCCGCTACCTTCAGACAATCGACGTTCCCAGTGAACATTTCTTTCGAGCTGGTCGTGACCTGTTCGGACCTTTTCTACTCTCCACAGCCGAAAATAAATGGAATTCTGTTGCCACAGACTACGCGACGCGGTGCGCAATCAACGAGCACTCCCGACCAGTTGCGCTACCGACGTTGCGGACTTTCTGCTGTACGACATAATATTAGTTCACGGTGCTCCCCGCCAACTTCTCACCGACTGTGGCCGCGCGTTCTTATCAGCTGTCGTTCACGAAATCCTGAGGTCTTGCCATACCAAGCACAAAATTACTACTTCGTACCATCCCCAGTCAAATGCCCTCACGGAGCACCTCAACAGAACCCTAACCGATATGCTTGCAAAATACGTTGAGCCAGACCAACAGGATTGAATTATTCATTTGCCGCATGTGACGTTCGCCTAAGCAAATGACCCTTTTACAGTTGGTATATATTTAGTTTCTCTTTTTTCTAAATTTACAAAAAGCATGAAGTTTACCAGTTTTATGGAAAAGAAAAAGCCGTTCAATTAGTAATGCTTAAGCATTTACCGAAGTCAGACACAGTGAAATAAATAAGTTAGCACAGTGAAAAACATTGGTCGGCACAAAAAATGGGCAATATCTATTGCATAAATTGAACTCCATCTTCTTGACATGGTATTTTTTGTCATGTCAGTATGATAATTTTAAAATGGCAAAAGATCTCATGCTGATTGTTTGTGCACATACTCAAGCTACAACACATGATGGTGTACAAAACTGAAATTGATGCTTTAGAGTAACTTTCATTTGATCTAAAGAAAAGTGTGAAAATGTGATGACGTTTATTGAACCGGAGAAGTCGCAACGATGTCGCAACGAAAAATGGCCGTACGACAAGTCTGGCAAAAGGCGGCCCAGGTTCTCGTGCAATCAGAGCACGGAGTTTTTCCTTCTCTTTGGAAGGCGCATACACGTTAGTGCGTATGCTCCACTACAATACCCCCCGGGTTGAAGAGTAGCCATCCTGGCGACTCAGGGAGTAGGCACAATGAGAGGGTCGTAGTAGGGCTTGAGACGGTCGACGTGTACGGTCTCGCGTCCTCGACGGCGCAAATCTGGCGATTGTGTTAGGGGCTCGACGATGTAATTCACTGGTGAGGTTGCGTCAATGACACGGTATAGGACCATGGTACCGGGCCAGAAGTTTAGAAGACAGGCCAGGAACGTGCGGGGGCACCCAAAGCCACACGAGGGAGCCAGTACGAAACGTAGGCGCTATGTGATGAGCGTCATCATGCCGGGTTTTTTGTAGACCTTGAGCCTCACTTGTCATAGACCGAGCCAACTGACGGCAGTCTTCAGCGTATCTGGTGACTTCCGAAAGCGGGGAGCACTCCGATACATCAGGGCGGTACGGGAGTATGGTGTCGAGTGGGTGGGATGGTTCGCGGCCGTACAACAGAAAGAACGGGGAAAAACCGGTAGTCGCTTGCGTCGCGGTGTTGTAAGCGAAGGTAACAAAAGGCAAGACAGCGTCCCAGTTAGTGTGGTCGGAGGAGGTGTACATCCTCAGCATGTCGCCAAGTGTGCGGTTGAACCGTTCAGTGAGACCATTCGTCTGTGGATGGTATGCGGTAGATTTCCGGTGGATGATGTTGCATTCAGCGAGAATAGCTTGGATGACCTCCGACAGGAACACTCGACCCCTATCACTGAGTAATTCCCGTGGAGCCCCATGGCGGAGAATGAAGCTGCGGAGAATGAAGAGTGCAACATCGTGGGCGGTCGCATCTGGTAGAGCTGCAGTCTCAGCGTAGCGTGTCAGATGATCGACGCCGACAATAATCCACCGGTTTCCAGAGCGACTATATGGGAGGGGGCCATAGAGATCGATACCCACGCGGTCGAATGGGCGAGCCGGGCATGGGAGCGGCTGTAACATGCCAGTAAGGTGCCGCGGAGGTGTCTTGTTCTGTTGGCAAGTGGTGCAAGACTGAACGTATTTCTGCACAAAGCGATACATTCCTCGCCAGTAATATCGTTGGCGCAGCCTTTCGTAGGTTTTCAGGACACCTGCGTGAGCACTTTGAGGGTCTGCATGGAAATTCATGCAGATGTCAGAGCGCATATGAGTTGGGACAGCAAGGAGCCACTTCCGACCACCAGGCATGTAGTTGCGGCGGTACAGAATGCTGTCTCGCACGGAAAAGTGGGCTGCTTGTCGGCGTAGCGCTCTCGTGGAAGGGACAGCAGACGGATCGGTAAGGTAGTCGAGTAACAATGCAAGGTATGGATCTTTACGCTGCTCCGAAAGCATGTCAGTGGTGTCTATTGGTGACAACGTGGTAAAAAGTGGTGACAGAGAAGCCACATCTGGGGTCAAAGGCGATCGCGAAAGTGCATCGGCATCTGCATGCTTGCGACCGGAACGATATACTACACGGATGTCGTATTCTTGCAATTGAAGTGCCCAACGTCTCAGGCGTCCGGACGGGTCTTTCAATGTGGACAGCCAACATAGAGCGTGGTGGTCTGTGACCACGTCGAAAGGGCGGCCGTAAAGGTACGGGCGAAACTTCGTCAAGGCCCAGATTATGGCCAAACACTCCTTCTCTGTCACGGAGTAATTTAATTCAGCCTTCTTGAGAGCGCGACTTGCATAGGCGACTACGTATTCGGCTTGGGTGCCTTTCCGTTGTGCCAAAACTGCACCAAGACCGATGCCACTTGCATCGGTGTGAATTTCTGTGGCAGCAGCGGGGTCGTAGTGACGAAGAATGGGTGGTGAGGTCAGCAGGCGGCGCAGCTGGCGAAATGCGTCGTCACATGCAGGTGACCATGCAGATATACCTTTGCTGTTGGAGAGCAGACTTGTTAGAGGTGCGATGATGGACGCGAAGTTGGGCACAAAGCGACGAAAGTACGAGCAGAGACCGACGAAACTTCTTAGAGCTTTCAGTGATGTGGGCAACGGGAAGTCAGCGACAGCCCGAAGCTTATCGGGATCCGGAAGAACACCGTCTCTTGTGATGACATGTCCCAAGATGGTTAGTTTTCGTGCTGCGAAGTGGCACTTTTTGGAGTTAAGTTGTAGGCCCGCAGAAGTTAGACACGTCAGAATCTCGTGGAGGCGAACAAGATGTGTCGGGAAATCAGACGAAAAGACTACGATGTCGTCCAGGTAACACAAGCAAGTTTTCCACTTATGGGCACGCAAGATGGTATCGATCATGCGCTCAAATGTGGCAGGTGCGTTGCAGAGCCCAAATGGCATCACTTTGAACTCATATAACCATCTGGCGTTACAAAGGCTGTTTTAGGGCGATCACATTCAGCCATTGGCACCTGCCAATACCCAGAACGCAGATCCAAGGATGTAAAGTACTCGGCGCCTTGTAAACAGTCAAGAGCATCGTCTATTCGTGGTAGCGGGTAGACATCTTTCTTCGTAATCTTGTTTAAGCGGCGATAGTCCACGCAAAATCGAACGGTGCCATCTTTTTTCTTGACCAGAACGACAGGTGATGACCAAGCGCTTTGAGAAGGCTGTATCACTCCACGTTTAAGCATGTCGTCTACTTGCTCCGTAATGACGCGGCGCTCTTCGGCGGAAACGCGTTAAGGACGCTGTCGCAGAGGCAAATGTGAGCCGGTGTCAATAGTATGAGTGATAGTCGTGGTGCGGCCCAAAGCAGGTTCTTGAAAGTCGAAAGAAGAGCGAAACTTGTTAAGGAGAGCAACAAGTTGGCGGCGATGCGAGAGGGGAAGGTCTGCGTCAATAGCATTGTCGAAGGCTGACAAACTTGATGGTTCAGACGCATGAGTTATTGCGGCAATGTGACATGGCGTTTCGTCGGGAAGAATAATATCATCGATATGGTCGACAGGTTGCACATATCCCAACGTTTCACCACGAAGTAAGCTGATGGGGTAGTTGCAGTGGTTGGTAACCAGCATTACGGTTAAACCAGATGCAATTGTAAGAACGGCAAATGGGAGAACGATGCCCTTGCGTTCAGTAAAAACAGGAGATGGCGTAAACACCACCGTGGCGTCAGGTTGCGCCACACATGAAAGGCTTACAGGGACCGAAGCTTCCGGGGGCAAGGTGATGTCGTCGTCAGCGATGAGTTTGCAGAGCCGAGGAGACCGGTCGGGTGGTGGAAATTCATATGTTGGCACAAGGGACACTTCGGCACGGGAACAATCGATAATAGCTTCATGACCTGATAAGAAATCCCAACCGAGGATAAGGTCATGAGAGCAAGATGGCAGAACAAAAAACTGTACGACGTACAAAACATCTTGGATGACGACGCGCGCCGTACACAGAGCCGAGGGATGAATGCGTTGCGCGCTAGCCGTGGACAGCACCATGCCACAGAGAGATGTGGTCACTTTCTTCAGTTTCCGACAAAATTTGACGTCCATCACAGAAACGGCGGCCCCGGTATCAATTAACGCTAATGTGGCGACTCCCTCAACATCGACATCAACAACATTTTTCGGCGAAAACGGAGGCCTTGGGAATTGCGCACAAGTTGCAGTTCTTGCCTCCGGAACTGCACTGATTAGTTTCCCACCTCAGGAGGTGGTCGAAGACGCATAGGCGATGGCGACCGGCGACGAGGGGATGGAAAACGAGCAGTCGATGGGCGGCGATCCGAGTCTGAGTGCCTCTGTTCATATGCAGATGCGGTGGCCTGCTGCGGCGCGTAGGTAGGAGTTCCGAAGTATGCGTTTGCAGGTGTGGGGCGACGGCGGTAGAAGCGTGCAATGTGGCCAGTGATGCCACAGGCGAAGCAGATAGGACGATTGTCTTGAGTGCGCCACTCATTAGATCGATGGAAAAAGCGAGGTGAGGGCCTGTAAACTGGAGGCGAGGCCGGAGGAGGTGGAGCTGATAAGGCGACTGGATGCGGTGGGGGCCGCGCGACCACAGCTGCGTAGCTGAGAGGTGAAGGTGGTGCAGGTGGTGCGTAGCCGACAGCTGAGAGATTAGGCGCTACTGAAGTGCACGGGTAAAAGGCCTGCACTGTAGGGAGGACATCACAAATTTCCGTGCGTATGGCCTGCTGCAGTGTCGTAGGCAGGCTTGCGGTGGGCGCGTCGCTATGCGGCAGCAGGGAGAGCTGTCGGGCGACTTCCTCCCTGATGAAGTCTTTGATCTGGTTGGACAGACTTTCTTTGCAAACGTTGGCATTTGTGAGTGTGACGGCCGAGATCGAATCCGGCGGTAGGACACTCTGTCGGGCGATGGAACGCTGACGGCGCAATTCATCAAAGCTCTGGCAGAGGCTTACGAGGATTGCCACCGTGTTCGGGCTTTTCGCTAGCAACATCTGGAATGCGCCATCCTCGATGCCCTTGAGAATCTGCCGAATTTTTTCTTCTTCGGGCATAGATGGATTCACACGCTTGCAGAGGTCGAGCACGTCCTCTATGTAACTAGTAAACGTCTCGCCAGGCTGCTGGGCTCGGTGGCGCAGGCGCTGGTCAGCGCGGAGCTTGCGGACCTCTGGTCGGCCGAACGCTTCAGTGACGAGTGTCTTAAAGGAAGACCAGTTGGCGATGGCGGTTTCGCGGTTCGTAAACCAAAGTTTAGCTACGTCTGCCAAGTAAAATATAACGTAGGCGAGCTTAGAGTCGTTGTCCCACTTGTTACTGGCGCTTACGCGTTCGTACAAGGAGAGCCAGTCCTCGACGTCTTGCTCGCCACTGCCGCTGAAGATTGGTGGGTCCTGTTGGCGAGTAGCGCCGGGGCAGGTAGACGGGACAGCCGGTGGTGCTGGCTGGGCTAGGATGGGCTGGTTGGCGACTGCGTCAGTCATGTTTTGCAGTGGTCTCTCGGGCAACTTGCGAGAGCGGAGCTCCAGGTCTGCTTGGGGATCTCAGCAGCCTCCACCAAATGTGATGACGTTTATTGAACCGGAGAAGTCGCAACGATGTCGCAACGAAAAATGGCCGTACGACAAGTCTGGCAAAAGGCGGCCCAGGTTCTCGTGCAATCAGAGCACGGGGTTTTTCCTTCTCTTCGAAGGCGCATACACGTTAGTGCGTATGCTCCACTACAATGCTGATTGTTTGTGCACATACTCAAGCTACAACACATGGTGGTGTACAAAACTGAAATTGATGCTTTAGAGTAACTTTCATTTGATCTAAAGAAAAGTGTGAAAAACTTGCCTAAAATCGTGTACAGAAGTAAAAAACGCCAATATTTCGTAAAATCAACCATACTTTAGTTCGGTCAATATAACACAAGACTGAACAAATTAGTATAAACATCTGGTCTGTTTCAATATTACATGCTCAAAAATGATCACAATAGTGTACAAAATATGTATGCATACATTTACATGAATAAAATTCTACAGTACAGAGGAGGTCCCGAAGTTAGAAAACTGTCGGGGGGACCTCCGTTAGAGAATAAGTCTAGTGCGATAACAATGCAGCAAGTAGTGAAAAACACTTTGTACGAATTAAACAAAGAATGGTTAAAATTTCATAACAACAAGGCAAGAAAAGTTCTGTGTAACAGCAAGTGGTATAGTGAGTAAAAGAAATACTAAAATTAGGAGTAAGGCACGACGGCAGAGTTTAGAAAACACGTTTTGTGATTAGGTACTCTTTAAACATTTTGCGAAACGAATAGAATGTGGGACATAACTTTATTTCAAGTGGTATGTTGTTCCATATGGATACACCTGTTAAATTTAGGAGTTAGTTTTTTAAATTGCTACGCACTTTAGGGAGAAGAAAATTGTGACAGGCTGAAAACCTGGTGTTATTAGTATTGAAAAGATGTTGTGTGGATAGCCCTGAAACACATAGACCATGATAAATGAGGCGGTTTATCAATATAGCTAACTTTAGAGTGAATAAAACATTAATTGGAAGCACGGAAAAATAAATAAAGAGTGGCGTAGAAGGCGATTGAAATGGAGCGAAGGTGATCAGACGTAGTGCCCGTTTCTGAAGATGTAGAAGGGGCTCCAGGTGACTGGCATATGTATTACCCCAGGATGAAACGCAATAGGAAAGATGGCTATGAATATATGCAAAGTATAATGATAAAATAATGCGTGACTGAAAACAAGGGCGGGCTTTAATGAGAACATGAATGTTAAAGAAGCTTTTTTTAATATTGAGAGTACATGATAGCTATATTTCAAATGCTTGTCTAGTATTACGCCTAAGAACTTCACATGATTCGATACCGAAATAATATGGTTGTTAAGAGATACGGAAACTGGTGAGGCAAATGTGTTCTGTGCGGATGAAAACACCACAAATGTAGTTTTAGAGGTATTCATATAAAGATGATTGTTAACACACCATTGATAAATATTACAGAGATCGGAGTTTGCGCTACTTTCAAGTTCAGCAGTTGTTTTCTGGGATGTAAAAATAGTAGTGTCATCGGCGTAAAGAAGACAGTTAGTATGGTTAAGGCAACTAGGTAGGTCGTTAATAAAAAGTAGGAACAGAAGAGGGCCTAAGGGTGAACCTTGAGGGACGCCCATGGTAACTGGTTTAGCAGATGACGCAATGTTATAGACATAAACTACCTGTGAGCGATTTATTAAGTAATTGCGAATGAACTTCAAAGCGGGACCCACAATTCCGAAAGATTCAAGTTTACACAGAAAACTCCAGTGGTTAATTGTGTCGAAAGCCTTCGTGAGGTCAATAAAAATTGCCCCAGTAAGTAATCCATCGTCTATGGCTTGTTTAATTCGGTCAGTAAAGCTGAGCAAGGCGAGCTCTGTCGAGTAGCCAGGTCGAAAACCAAATTGGTGGGGAGAGAGTAGGTTAAATTTAAGCAGATAGCACATCAAACGCAAGTAAAAAAGCTTTTAAATTACTTTGCTAAAGAAAGGAAGTACACAAATCGGACGGTAATTATTAGTTGACAAACGATCGCCCTTTTTGAAAACAGGTGTTATCTTTCCTACCTTTAAAGCATCAGGAAATGCACCTGCATGTGGAAGTATAAGACTTGCCCTATCTTCTCTAAGCGACACAGTGATCTGAAATAAGGCAGAGTTTACATACATCTGCAGACCTGTCTTCTTCAATAATGGCAAAGTGGATACATGGTCCAGATAATTTATTGTCACAACCCCTTAATAGGAGGCAGGAACCGGGTAGACTCAAATGGCTGACTTAACAGCTTCGAAATGCACTGCTAAAGCTTGAACAGTATAATATCAGATCCTTTCAGAAAGGCGCAACAGCTGCGCTAATTGCGCTAATTTGATACAATTCCTGAGTGTTGCACCGAGCTGCGCTAAACCCGTGAAATTTGGTGAAGTTGCAGCACGATGCGCTCAAATGCCCAGCCAGCCTCAATATTTTTCAGGTGTTCTAATTTCGATGAGCAATGCAGGCCATGTCGGCCACCTGCAGCTTCGCTCCATCAGTCAAAGTGCACAGACCCGAACTACAGTGCCTAGAATATACTTAAAATAATATAACCACCCACCCTATGCTCGTGAGACGTTATCGACCAGATAAAGTAACAACACTGCATGCCCTTTGGTTCGCTGACCGCAACAGATGCGTATCGGCGGGACGACGGAACTTCAAAACAAAAATGTGTTGAAGTAGCCACCTACGCTTCGCGGAAAATGAAAGTTTTCTTCCCAGAAAATGCGCCTCGAACAAGCTCGACGTGCTGCGAATGCCGGTGTTGATCACCTTAGCAGTGGCACATAAAACATTTTTGTCTTGAAGCTGCGTCGTCCTTGCTACGATCCTGGTGACATATATCTGGTACCGTCGCCGGGGCTACCGGCGCGCGCTGTTGTTACTTTATCTGGTTGAACGCGCCTTGCAAGGTAGCCGAAGTGGAACATATCGCCACGTTGACATGAGGGGGAAGGGAGGGAGGCGGTTAGAAAATTTTTTGACTTTGGTTCTAAAGCTGCTTTAGTCACCTTTGCAGCACTCGATCGTTGCCCCGCGGGAAAGCGTGTTGAGATATACAAGGGGCTGTTCGCGATACTGGGACAATTCACATTGTGCTCAGTTACTCATGTGTTTGTACACCGTTCAATTCTGAGTACCAGTATAATCACTGATGTATAAATGAGCCACTGACGATCATTTGAAGCAGTGTGTGACATTTACGCTTCGCTGCAGAAACAAACTAAATTGTGCGCCAGTTTCTTTTTTTTTTCGCCACCTCTACTTTTCGGTTTGACGAATCGCCCAAATTTCAAGGTCACAATCTCGGCAGATTGATAATGAAATTCTCAGGAAGGAAGAAGGAAGCAACAAAAAGGGAGAAGGCAGGGAGGTTAACCAGAAAGACATCCGGTTGTCTACCCTACACTGGGGGATTAAGGAAGGGGACAAGAAGGACGAGAAAGAGGGAAGAAAGGGAAAAAAGGGGGTGGGGAAGAGACTGACAGTAATTTCACTGCAGCGTGTAGAACTCTACCACATGTCAGAGGCGTTCACACAGCCTGTCTTTCTCAGGAAACACAGCAGGGCTTTCACTACCTTGTGGGCTGTCGAGGCATGTGTACGTTGCTGTAATAGCACCTGCACAGAAAGAGGCCGATCATTCAGTCGCCGCATTGCGTTGGCAAGTACTTGTCTATCTGAGGCAAATTGAGGACAATGACACAGCAGGTGTTTGATATTTTCGTCGGTGCCGCAAACATCGCACGCCACACTGTCAGTAATTCCGATTAACGTGGTATAAGCTTTCGTGAAAGCAAGTCCAAGCCAAAGGCGATAGAAAAGCGAAGCTGCACGTCGATGTAGGCCGGGCGGAGGCCGGAGTTGTAGTGAAGGGTCGAGCTCGTGCAGTCGTGTACGTCCTATGCTTGGTGTGTTCCACTCAGTCAGTGTGAGACTGCGGGCCAGTTGACAAATATGCCTCACCGCATCCGCTCTTGAAAGGGGTATCGGAACGCTGTTCGCTTCTTTATGTGACGTGCGAGCAGCATGATCTGCAGAATCATTGCCGCCTATACCACTATGCCCAGGTAACCACCGAAAGACGATGTCATGACCTTTTTGTATTAAAAGGTGGTGAATTTTCACGGTTTGGTAGGTCAACTGGTCGTGGCATCCGCGTCGGAGAACTGATATCAGGCACTGTAACGCCGAGTTTGTCAACTGATTTACCAGGTGCAATAAATGCTAATATGGACTTTATCGTTGGCTCCTTCGTATTGGGATTTAAGCAGTGTTATTATCATACGAAAAGAATTCTAGCTGATTGATTTACACGACGAGTGTATTAGTGTGGATTTTGGGCAAGTTGGTACATAGTTCTCGGAGAGGGAATGCCAGCAGCACAAGATCAAAACATAAAAATGCTAGTTAGAAAAAAACCGGGATCCTTCCTGTACCTGTCTTGTTTTTCTGCTCTATGTTTATTCAGCTTTCTGCTGGTGCAGCTGTCATCCCTTATCAGATGAATGCTTTCTTTATTGTACAGTATCGATAAACTACGAACATTGCTTTACACGATGATGCGTTGTTGAATTCGTTATATTGGCATTAGCGTTTCACGTCAATTTCTTTATTGAAGTGAACTTCTGAGAAATGATTCGCAGCAATGATGCCATAGGAGTCCTAATGTGACTGCTGTAGAGCCCGTCGGAAGAATTAAACGTCTACCATAATACCCTATAAGGGGACTTTAACGTATCGATTGCCCTCACTGCTGTTTATCCTTCGCCAGCGTCTTGATTCATAATTATATAAATGACTGTCCATGGCAGGATACTACTCAGAACTAGTGCACACACTCCACTATAGCGCCGCGAAAGGTCAATGCTCCGTTAGTAAACAACTTGCACCCCAGTTGATCTGCACTTTGATGGTTTTTTATGCTTGTATCGATAAATAAACTGCCGTTGGCTGCAGAGAAGCTTAATCAAAACATCAGTCACTGAGTGAACCATCAGTGCTTTTATTCACTATAAGGCTGTGAAAAAACTATGGCGGATACCTCAGTAAAAAATATGTCGCAATAATGAACGTTGATATGTTTTGTGCACTCCAATGGCTAAGGAGATCTGCCCCGGACCACCTCGGCGTAATCGGCTGCGGCGGCAGAGTTAGGTGCAGGTGAAGAAGAGCAGGGTTGATGATACGGACACATCAGGATGAATGTGCTTGCGGGCCTGCATTGCTTTTACGGCGGTTATCGAAATAAGTACGAAGGGGCGGTTTGTGGAACGTTCTAATGTATACTGGTCATGGTATGGTCAAATGCGGAAAACATGGCCGGCTTCTCCGCAATGGAAGCAAATTAGCCGATGGCCGACGGCGCGCCACAAGTCTGTCTTACGGATAAATGGTTGACTGGTGGGCATCCTTTGCGATCAAGATGCAGATGCCGGTGGAGTGTACATCAGTGACGTTTGCATAGGCACATTAGACTGTGGATACGGCAGCGGCGAATCGGAAGCTGGGGCCCGTGGCTCGTTGTAAAGCCCTTGGTTGACGTTGCGAAAAGCCAGTGGCCAGTGGTGACAAGTTGTACGTCACTAGATTGAGTCGACGGAGGCCGATGCGTGGTTAACAGACCGCTGCTCTGAGAGTGATTCGGGCTACGAAAATGCCTGGTGGACTTCTTGCCGCACAGCATCTCCAACTGAGGACCCGGCATGTTCTTGCGGAGTCACAAGGAGGTTTCGGATCTCCTCACGGACGACCTCACAAATGAGCTCACGCAGAGAACTCTCACTGCCGGCAACCAAAGCAGAGAGGCTGACAGATGTGTGGTTTGGTTGGTCGTCGTATCGGCGCCGTTGCTTCAGTGTTAGCTCGATTGTCGTAGCCTGTTTAATAAATTCCACTATGCTTGTTGGCGGGTTGCGTAGGAGACCGGCAAAGAGCTTTTCTTTGACACCCCTCATCAAATGTCGGGGTGTTTGACCTTCAGGCATCTCGGGGTCAGCCCGCCAAATAGGTGGGTCGTGTCCTCCGCAAACATGGTGACTCTATTGCTCGGTTTTTGTCTGCGTGCCTCGATAAGCTGCATAGCAGAACCACAGCGGTCGTTTCTGCGAATATTCCCAGAATTAGCTGCGTAATTAATTCCACGAAGATAGCGTTGACTCGTGGTTCTTGTACCACAGTACGAGCGCTGTCCGTCAAAGCAAATTAGATGCGGTAAGCGTTTGTTCAGTGTGCCAGCGGTTGACCTTGGCGACTCGCTCATACTGGGCTAATCAGTCCTCAACGCCTTCATAAACCTGACCATGGCAGGTCTCCAGAATTTGAGGCTGATCAGCAGTAGGCTGTGAAGGCCCTGTAGTAGTCATTTCTCCAGGCATGGTGTGTTGCTGAAAAAGTTCGACGGAGATATCCTCGGGACTAAGGCGTTGCTGTCGGCGTTTGTAGTGGTGGACAGGAGTATACAACGGAGGAACGGTTTGCGGTGGCAGACTTGGAAGTACCAGGACGCGGAGTTGTCCAAGCATCAGTTGGAGAAGTCCAGCACCGGGACCGATTCCGCGACGTGAAAAGAACAGGATACGGGATGACGGTGCGACAAAAAAAAACAAAGTCTGTATTAACAGAACAAAAAAGAGCAGCCGCTTCGACGTCGTCTTCCTCGGAGAAACCATGGTTGCTGTCCACGCTCATCACTTCGTTGTCCCCTGTCTTTCTTACCGGCTTTAGCCGTGACAATATGCGTGCGTCTAGCAGGTGGGCTGACCATCAAGCGCAAATATTTCACTTCTACGAGCGAATACCGCACTCGATGCTGTTACATTTTTATGCGAGACATGTGGGCAGAGTAGGGCCCATATTTACAAACATGGCTTGCGCTAAACATTTTGCGGGGTAAAAGTTCAGGTAATCATGATGTGGGACGTTAAGGTGGCTGAATAATTATCGGAAGGCATTACAAAACAAAGAGATTCTTGATTTTGGTACAAGAATTAAAAACAAAAACATTGTACTGGTCGCCTATAGAATAATATAAAACACTTTATTAGCCAATATATAATCTATGCAAAGCAGTTTTGGGGTTTGGTATTTGTAGTGGGTATGGCTCGCTTTCTTTATTGCATCAATAATGACATCTAGTGTGTGCCCAGGGACGTACGCAATAATTTTTAGTACTATTAAAATATTTTTGTGAGTTTAACGCCCTAAATGCGCCTGCTCCAACGCGACGGTGTAGTGTGGAAGGTACTCGCGGCTGACCAGCAGGTTACGGGGTTGAATGCCGGCTGGGTAGGCTGCATTTTTGATGGAGGCGAAAATGCTGCTGGCCAGAGAGCCTAGATTTGTGTGCACGTTAAGGAACCCCAGCTGGTTGAAATTTATGGAGCATTCCACTACGGCGTCTCTGATTATCATATGGTTGTTTTGGGACGTTGAACCCCACATATCAATAAATCTCGAATTTGTACGCCTTTGAATATAGAAGACGCCATAGGGGAAGGTTCCAAATGTTTTGACCAGCTGGAGTTCTTTAACGTGGCACGAAAGTATAAGCACACGGGCCTCCAACATAATCGCCTTTATCGAAAAAGCGGCTGCCGCTGCTAGGATTCAATCCCGCGACCTTCGGCTCAGCAGCCGCGTGCATTAGCGACAAGACCACCAAGGCAGGTCGTAAGGTTGCTTTAGAGTTATTGTGCTCGTGGGACTGGTGTAAATGTGTGTTAGTGTTGACGCTCAGAGAATCGTCCACATAGGAGATGAACGTGAAATGAGCAATAGGTTTTACACAACTGTTCATTTTTGCCTATAACTTGTTTTGTACCCTATGTTTCAAAAACTTGCCTCAACTAATTATACGTTCTTGCACCAGCACTGAAAAAAAGGTCAAGTATCACCTATCACGGTTGTGCTTTTATGTGGACAAAATAAACTGGTAGCGTTAAAGTTACGATAATAAATAAACGACTTACGCGCAATGTAGAATATGATAGATGCCACTATCAATCCAAATATCGTTTTGGAGAGCACTTTATGAGTAAGCGCCGCTTCTTATTTGACAATGCTATCACACACCTGTTTAAAGGACCCTCAGGAATTCAAAGCGTGAGCGATATTTTGTTTCTAGTGCGTATCTTCAAGCAATTGGCGTATGAAATCTTTCAAAAACTGCTATGGATCCACCACGTGGCCTTGAGGGTGCATGTATTATCGTGTGCGCCTCTTTAGTGAGTGACTGACTTTAAGCTATATATAAAGCCATAATTACCGTCCTATGTTCTAAGGCCCATGGTGATCTCCGCATATACCATGTACTATTACGGCAATATTTTGTATTTATTGTCAAGCATATATCAGGACACATGTGTTTGTAAAGCATGAATGTTACTTTCACTGTATTTTAGGCAGAAAAAGTTTTGTTCGCTCTACTCAGAAGCAGACGCATGGCTGTGTGGAAGAACACCCGCTTGCTAAGCGAATGACCTGGGTTGAATCTCCCCTCAGACCTACCTTTTTGTTGTCTATTTCATTTGACTCGGTAGAACACATCTCGCTCGTCTCAGTGCTTTTCTGGACTTTTCACTGCAGTTGTGGGGTGTATTGCCCCGTAGGTTACGGTAATGAATGTACAACCTCACGAGGTGACGTCCGACTCCGGTTCGACCACTGCCACTACCTCGAGGAAGCGAGGAAACACATCCAGTGAGAGCGATGACACTGAGCTGTACTCCACATTTTGCGACGAGTCCTCCGACGACGGCTTTCAACCTGTCCTGCACCGCAAGGCCATGTGACGGATCATCAATCCATCGCCGCTGTCAAGTACAGCCACCGTGAAAACGGCGCCCCAGCGATGGCCCCATTCCATCCTGTTTGTGCCAAAGAATGCTACCGAAAGTCTGCGTGTTCTGAACAGGCAAGCGCTTTCGCTCTATTTTGAGGAGACTGTGCCGAACGAGATGAAATACCTATGGCTTAATACAAGAACAAACATCCTGGCTGTCGATGTGCGGCACCCGAGTTCGCTGAGCACGCTGCAACAAGTAACACAACTGGAAAACATTGCAGTTAGGTCCATCATACCAGCCGATGGCGCAACCACATCAGGAGTCATTTACGACAATAACACGGAAATACCAAACGCAGACCTTCCAATACTCATAAAACCAGCGAGTCAAGACAACGTCATTGTCAGCATTGGACGGCTTGGTAACACACGCTGTGTGAGATTAACGTTCTAAGGTGACTGTCTTCCCGCATACTGAAGGTTGGAAACTTTCGTTAACAAGTTCGACCCTTCATTCATAAACCCGTGCAATGCTTCAATTGTCAGAAGATCGGCCATGTAAAGGGTGTTTGCAGGAGCTCCGCAGCGTGCCCCCGGTGCGCCAAACCACACGCGGAAGACAACTGTAGTGCTACCAGACTGAAGTGTCCTAACTGTCAGGGTGCTCACAAGGCTTCTTCAAAAAAGTGTCCGCCCATAAAGAAATAATTTTCTATTCTAAAGAAAATGGTACGAGACAGCTCAACCCACAAAGAAGCTGCCGAGAAAATCCGGCGAAGACGACGTCGGCGTTGAAAGTCTTCACGTCGGAGAGCGCCAACTTCAGGCGATAAGTCGACGCATCAGGAAAGATCGCCAGCTACAGTTTACAGCATGGCAAACACACACGTTGGAAAAGAGAAAGGGGCAGACCAGTCTCTACAGAAGAGTGGCCTCCGCTTACGCGTACACAACGCTCAGAAGAGCCGCAACAGAAGCCGTCTTCTTCAGAGCAAGCTGCTGCAATGGAAGACTTGCGGAACGCAGACCCTTAATTAACGCCATCCGCTTGTTGGTAAGCAACTTGCACACACCGTCAGCAAGAAGTGCATTGCAATTACTGGACGCTTTGAGTCTAGTACTCGCAGCGCTTGAGTAAATAATGGCTCACCAGCCACTTTCTTTCAGAGAAGAGGTCCGAAAAGCAGCAATTTTCTATGGAATGCCTGGGGACTGAGGTAATGCATCGCCGATTTCCATCGGTTCGTGTACACCAATAAGTTTGCCATCATTGTCATCGGTGAGCCAAATTTGCAGAAAGAAATCAGACTTTCTAGTTATGAGTCATTCATGTCGTCTACAACTGCGGACAATAGCAAAGTTCTGATGTTTAGTCGCCGCGACCTCACCTACATTCATCATCCGGTGTCACCCCACGTCGACAATCATTATATAAGTATAACAGTGAAAAGGAGACTTACCATCACGGTTGTGGGTGCCTACCTTTCTCCGTCAAGCCGTTTCGACCATACAAGACTACAAGGTATTCTGTCGGCAACTTCTCACCCATGCATTATAATTGGCGACTTCAACGCCCCTCTTACAATCTGGGGAAGTTCGAAGACCAATGTTAAAGGGAGAAAGTTGGTGTCCTTCGCCTCCGACAACCAACTTTTCTTGCTAAATGATGGCAGTCCAACGTTCCTACGTGGTTCAAAGTATAGCAGCTGCCTTGACCTGGCCTTTCACTCACGAGGCCTTCTCAGGCGTGCTGAGTGGTTTCCAAACATAGAAACGCATGGAAGTGACCACATTTCCAGTTACGTCAAAATCGAAGGATTGTCCCATGCTGAGATACGCGATAGTGTTCAGAGAGTGGACTGGTTGAAATTCCAGTCTTGCATGGAAGAGCAATGTGAAGCAAACGTATCCCTCGACATAGAGAAAATAATTAAAAGCACAATGCACAATACTACGTGTACCCTCACCTGCTCTCCAAAAGCAACAGAATTTCGCATCGAGCTAGAACGACTTCGAGCAATCCGACGGCGCGCTGAACGAAGATACCGACGCATGGAGGCAATAGAAGACTTATGGATTGCTCTACGTATACAAAAGAAGATTCAGCGCCGGATAAATAAACTCGAGTCACAACGTTGGACTGCTTTTTGTGAGTCACTTGACCCACGAAAACCTTTATCCCAATTGTGGAAGACGGTACGAGGTCTCCGCACAAAAGCTACTCAGTAATCACCATTCAGGGCTCTCGCACTTTCTGAACAGAGACGCGACATTGACGTGGCAGAAGACTTCTGTGCCAGAGTATCTGGGCCACTCGCAGTGCCCAATAGCCTATTGCCCTCGACTATCTGTCCCCAAACACTAGATTACCGCATGAATATGCCTTTTTCCATCGTGGAGCGCAAAGCAGAACTAGCTTTGTGTGGATACACGTCGGCACCAGGGCCCGATAGAATTTTTATAGGGCCTTGTGTCATCTGGGTGAACGCGCGAGCATCCTCCTTTTGGAGTTGTACAACAAATCCTGGCAAGATTGAACGCTCCCGACAAGCTGGAAGACAAGTCGCCTAGTTCCACTTCTGAAGCCAGGCAAGTCACCGTTGGACCTCTCCCCTTATCGTCCGATTGCATTGGCCAGCTCTGTAGGCAAAGTTATGGAGAGGATAATCCTGGGACGCCTGGAGTGGTTCTTGGAGTGTAACAACATCTACCCAGATGCCTGCAGGATTTAGGCGTGGTAGATCATCGATTGACAACGTAGTCGACCTGGTCACTTATGTCCAACACGAGAAAGGCCGTAAGCGTCTCTGCGCATCTTTGTTCCTAGGCGTCAAAGGGCGTATGACAACGTTACGCATGACGCTGTTCTCACTGCTGTCGAAGATATAGGAGTAGGTGGTCGGATGTATCGCTGAATACGTAGCTATTTGTGAATGCGATCCTCCTTTGCGAGCACTGAAGACGGTCCAACCTCTCCGCATTACAGCCACCGTGGCGTCCCCCAGGGTGGAGTACTCAGCCCTGTGCTGTTCAATCTTACGTTAATTGCTCTCACTGAGCATCTGCCAAGCACAGTCAGACTATCAATGTACGCAGATAATATCTGCGTTTGGGCATCGGCTGTAACACGCCTGCAGTTACGAGGGAGAATTAAAAAAGCTGCCACTGAAACATTACGCTACCTCAAAAATCGAGGCTTGGAAATTTCTTCCAGAAATGTGCCCTCGTAGCTTTTACACGACAGTCTATGGATAAGTACACTATAAGCATCAATGGTCAAACTGTACCATACGTTCGATCGCACAAGTTTTTGGGCGTCATAATTGACAGCAATCTATCATGGAGCGATCACGTTTCGCACATGAAGAAACGGTTAATGGACATCTCTAATATACTGAAGTTTGTTGCAGGGAAGACTTGGCCAATGTCTCCCAGTGCAATGCTACAGCTGTACAGAGTACTTTTTCTCGGTTTCCTGCGGTACAATTTACCGGCATTGACCAATGCAAGCAAAACAAGCCTTCGATCACTACAGGGTGTTCAGTCCCAGGCACTCCGGATTTGCCTCGGCTTGCCTCGTAGTGCGTCAACAATGGCTACTATAGCTATCGCCGGTGACCGCCTCATCACGACTAATATCGACGTTGAGGCAGTCAGGACACATATAAGGCATATTTCTCGGACACCCTGCCACTACCTAGCCCCTTTACCAGCAGACAGACCACGTTCGTCATTTTGCCAAACGGTCACCACATACCGCGATTCTTTGCCAACATGCTTCACACCCGCCACCAGACTTCTCCCTGGTGCCCAACTCAGGCTAATATTGCCGCGACATAGTGCCTGCATTCAAACAACGCGCCCATCACCATGCGCACAGAGGCATACATGGGCGCCGTCTAGTGTTGCGCAGAGACGATGATGATAGCACGAGAACCCAGCTGGCCCCTGCTGATGTGTGCCACGCGCTTGGGACTCTTCTTGAAGAAGTAGAAGAAGAAGACATCTTGCCGTTCTGCTGTAACGTGCTACGACCATAGTCCCTTTGAGTTGTGGGCACAGGTTCGCCCTTTAATAAATACGTTTTATTATACCCCGAGTCCTTCAACATCGTTACATTTCTGGTGAAGGTGATGGGTAATGAATCAAAGCCCTACGAACGCAAGACAGCGTAGCCCCGACCACCAGCCAGTTGATACTGTGGAGCCGACACCTGTGCATCAGAGGACCAGTCGCCGTCTTCGAGGTGATTCACCAGAATTCAGCCCACTCCACTTTACGCCAAGGGGAACTCAGTCAATGGACGCCGCCACCATGACAAGTCATGTAACACCAGCCCAAGTGGTGATAAATCAGCCTCACCAGCCACCAGTATTTCATGGCGACTCGTATGAAGACGTAGAAGATTGGATGAACCTCTTTGAGAGAGTGGCACGTTTGAACGGTTGGGACAAGAAAGAGAAGCTCCGCCGCGTATACTTTGCTTTGAAGGACTTCGCAAAGACGTGGTATGAAAACCATGAAACCTCCTTTACGACCTGGGATGAATTTCGGCGACGAGCTCTGGCGACTTATGCCAGCGCGGATCGCAAAGAAAAGGCGCAGGCTGCGCTCGAATCCAGGAACCAACTCACCAACGAAAGTGTCGCAATGTATATCGAGGACATGATCCGCCTGTTCAAGCGCGCAGATACCCATATGACCGAAGACAAGAAGCTACGCCACCTCATGCGTGGGGTGAAGCAAGAGCTATTCGCTGTTCTCGTCCGCAACCCACCACGAACAGTTGCGGAGTTTCATACGGAAGCGACAGCCATAGAGAAAACTCTAGAACAGCGGGCTCGACAGTACAATCGAGACATAAACTATGCACCTGCCAATGTCTTCTCTGGACGCCAGCGAAGTGACATGGACGCTCTGCGAGAACTCATCAGGTCGGTGATCAGGGAAGAGGTCAGCAAGTTGCAAGCACCTCACACTACAGCAACACTGTCTGTAGTCGACGTAGTACGAGATGAACTGAGGCAGATGATACGTGAGCCTGAGCGTGCGCCACAGCCGATCCAACGCATACCAACGTACTCTGAAGTACTCAGACAACCCGCGGCGCACACCAATGCAGCAGTTACGATGGCCTCTCCTTGCCCACAAACGGTACGCAGCGCACCTCGTCCACTGTAACCGACGGCTACCTACCTGCCACGAGCCCGTGGTGTAGCTCGCTACGTAGATCAAAGGCCCCGGAAAAGTGACATCTGGCGTGACCATGAGCGCAGGCCTTTGTGTTTTCATTGTGGGGAAGCAGGTCACCTGTATAGGTTCTGCCCTTACAGACAGGCAGGATTAAGGGGCTTTCCGTTGTACGCACCATGCCCACGAAACGGTGAACGGCCAACCGAGATCGAGGAGTACTTGTCCGCGCGCCAGAGCCCACTCACTCCACGCCAACATCAGCCAAGATCGCCGTCGCCCAGGCGTTACCGATCACCCAGCCCACGTGCTTCTTCCGCACGGTCTGGGCACCGTTCTACAAGCCCACACCAGGAAAACTGAAGCAAGCGACCTGTGGAGGTGAGGCCGCTGATAACGACAGTTGTGAAGATCCTCCATTGCGGTTTCAAGGTGACGATGCTATGTTTACAGAGGATAAGCGCAGCAGTGCGAAGATTACTTCAAATTTGCGGTTGAAAATAGACGGATACGAGCTGAATGCTTTAGTTGACACCGGCGCTGATTATTCGGTAATGAGTCACAAATTGGCAAAGAAACTGAAAAAGGTTGTAACAAAATGGAGTGGGGCACAGATACGCACGGCAGGTGGTCACACTATTACACCGCTCGGCAGATGCACCTCAAGGCTCGAAATAAGAGGCTTTACTTACGTTGCTGACTTCATCGTGCTGCCGGACTGTTCAAGGGAGCTTATACTAAAAATGGATTTTCTGCAAGCCAATGGAGCCATAATTAATCTGCGCAGATCCAGTGTAACGTTTTCGACAGAACAAGCTATGTCGGTGGAGGAATCGGAAAAGCGACGTCTTACTGCTCTGCGCGTTGTTGATGATGACGTCACAGTGCCACCTCGCTGTAGTGTAATGGTGCTTGTTGAAAATAAGGCATTTTGTGACCACGAAGGAATAGCGGATGAAAACGTAGAGCTATTTTTAAACAAAGGAATTTGCGTGGCAAGGGGTGTTGTTCACTTAACGAATGGCCGCTCAGTTGTCCTCCTTACGAATTTTGGGAATGAATGTCAGCACATCGCGCAAGGTATGGCTATCGCCTATTTCCACGAGTTCTGCATGGCGACTGAACTATGCAGTTTAGCGACAACGCCAACCACTCCACAAGAGACCTGCAACGTCGGCGCATCAGTTAACGTCAACCATAGGCTCCCAGAATATCAAAAGAAACGATTGTTTGCCCTTATAAAGAATTTTCGGACTGCTTTTCAACGTCCTCTAAGGTGCGACGAACGGCTATTGCAAAACACAGGATTATAACAGAAGAAGCCACGAGACCGATTTACCAACACCCATATCGAGTATCGCAAAAGGAAAGAGACGTCATCAAGAAACAAGTGGAGGAGATGCTTTCAGATGACGTGATCCAGCCTTCCAGCAGTCCATGGGCGTCTCCCGTAGTGCTTGTTAAAAAGAAAGATAACAGCCTTCAATTCTGCGTCGACTATCGGAAACTGAACAGCGTAACGAAACGGGATGTATACCCTCTGCCACGTATCGATGATACACTCGATCGACTACGGAGTGCGAAATACTTCTCCTCCCTTGATCTGAAGAGCGGATATTGGCAAATTGAGGTGGATGAGCGCGACCGTGAAAAGACGGCATTCATAACCCCAGACGGCCTCTACGAATTTAAAGCGCTTCCATTCGGCCTGTGCACAGCGCCAGCTACGTTTCAGAGAATGATGGACGCTGTCCTCGCGGGACTGAAATGGCAGTCCTGCTTGGTGTACTTGGATGACGTTGTCGTATTTTCCGCTACATTCGACCAACATCTAGTGCGACTCCGCACAGTATTAGAAGCCATTCGTTCAGCAGACTTGACCTTCAAGCCAGAAAAATGCCACTTCGCTTTTGAAGAGCTTCGATTCCTCGGACACGTCGTCAGCTCCGACGGCGTTCAGCCAGATCCCGAAAAGACAGCTGCCATCGCGAAGTTCCCGACACCCAAAGACAAGAAGTCAGTACGTCGCTTCCTGGGTTTATGCACGTACTATCGGCGATTTCTGGAAAATTTTTCGAACATTGCTGAACCACTTACTAATCTGACAAAAGACGAGGTGCCCTTTAGGTGGGAAAGTGAACAACAGGAAGCATTTGATGAGTTAAGAACACGCCTGCAAGCCTCTCCAATCCTCGCCCACTTCGATGATACTGCCGAAACTGAAGTTCACACTGATGCGAGTAACGTCGGCCTCGGAGCCATTCTAGTCCAGCGGCGAAACGGCCAAGAAAAAGTGCTAGCGTATGCCAGCCGCAAGCTTTCGAAAGCTGAGACAAATTACTCTGCAACCGAAAAAGAGTGTCTCGTGGTCATTTGGGCCATAAGTAAATTTCGGCCGTACCTCTACGGTAGACCATTCCGAGCAGTAAGTGACCACCATTGCCTGTGTTGGCTGGCGAATCTTAAGGATCCCTCTGGCCGACTAGCAAGATGGAGCCTTAGGCTACAAGAGTACGATGTTACTGTGGTATACAAATCTGGGAAAAAGCACAGCGATGCCGACTGCCTGTCACGCGCACCAGTGGAGACGAGTGAGCCGGAGGAAGAAGACTTCCCGTTTCTAGGCGTCGTCCAGGCATCAGAAATCGCAGAACAACAACAAAATGACCCCGATTTGCTGCCGCATATACAGCGTCTCCAAGGACTCAATGTTAAAGTCCCGCGCACTTTATCCAGAGGGCTTCCTTCGTTCTGTCTTCGGGAAGGGGTCCTTTACAAGAGGAACTTCAAGCCTCATGGTGACAAGTTTTTACTCGTTGTACCTGCCCCGTTACGAAACGAGATTCTGCACGCATGTCATGATGAGCCAACATCTGGGCACATGGGTGTCAGCCGTACATTCGCCAGAATTCACCTAAAATACTACTGGCCAAAACTGTTATCATCAGTTCAGCGCTATGTGAAAACGTGCCGTGAGTGTCAAAGACGCAAAACTCCATCCGTGAAACCTGCAGGCCTCCTCCAGCCAATAGAACCACCGCATGCCCCATTCCAACAAGTTGGTTTGGAACTCCTAGGCCCGTTTCCGACATCGACTGCACACAAGAAGTGGATAGTCGTAGCCACAGACTATCTCACTCGCTATGCTGAGACTGACTCGCTGTACACTGCAACATCTCTTGAAGTTGCCAAGTTCTTCATCAACAACATAGTCCTCAGACATGGTGCACCCAGCGTGGTAATTACAGATCGTGGCCCAGCTTTTACTGCAGACCTAATGAAATGTCTGATGCGAATGACCCACACAGACCAGAGAAGAACTACAGCATACCATCCTCAAACAAATGGCCTAACGGAGCGCTTGAACAGAACTCTGACTGATATGCTTTCAATGTATATCGACGTCGAACATAAACTGTGGGATGAAATATTGCCCTACATCACGTTCGCATATAATACAGCCGTTCAAGAAACAACGCGAGTGACACCATTTGAACTTGTATTCGGCCGAAGAGTCACCACTCCACTGGATGCCATGTTACCACTGAATGATGAAAGCAGCAATCCACCTGGCCTAGATGACTTCCTGCAAAGAGCCGAGGAAGCACGACAGATGGCGAGATACAGAATACGCCGCCAACAACGTATCGACTCCTATCGGTACAATCAGCGTCGTACCGAAGCGCATTTTCAACCAGGTGACAAAGTATGGATATGGACCCCAGTGCGTCGCCGCGGACTTTCTGAAAAACGTTTTAGCCACTACTTCGGGCCTTACGAAGTACTCCATCGTGTAAGCGATGTAACTTACCAAGTCAGATCCGCTATACACGGGAGCTCAAAAAGCCGCAACCCTACAGAGGTTGTGCATGTAGTCCGGATGAAGCCGTACTATGAGAGATCACCGGAAGACCAGTGACGCCTACGCCTACCACGAATCTATTCATTGCCTGACGCATCGGGACGATGCGTGTGAGGAGGGGGATTATGCCACGACATAGTGCCTGCATTCAAACAACGCGCCCATCACCACGCGCACAGAGGCATACATGGGTGCCGTCTAGTGTTGCGCAGAGACGATGATGATAGCACGAGAACCCAGCTGGCCCCTGCTGATGTGTGCCACGCGCTAGGGACTCTTCTTGAAGAAGTAGAAGAAGAAAACATCTTGCCGTTCTGCTGTAACGTGCTACGACCATAGTCCCTTTGAGTTGTGGGCACAGGTTCGCCCTTTAATAAATACGTTTTATTATACCCCGAGTCCTTCAACATCGTTACAATATCAGGCAAACTATACCTGGAATCAAGAAAAAAGCAGATATGTCGTCACCTGCTCTTAGACAGCTTGCTCTGCTCTTGTTATACGAGACGTATAAAGGCTGTATACACGTACACACCGACGGCTCTGTTTTACAGAAGAGTTCAACGGCAACATTTGTTATACCAATAAAAGACACGACAAGAAAATTCAAGACCTCCCACCTTACGACATCAACGGGAGCAGAGCTCACAGCTCTTCGTGCCGCATTGCAATTCATCTGCGATCAACAGCCACAAAAATGAACAATTTTCAGTGACTCAAAGGCGGCACTGCCATTCCTTCTATCACCTTTACGCCACGGCCCGTACAAACAGCTGGTATTTGAGATTGCAGAAAAGACCCACGAATTCATTGAGGAAGGACATGAAATAGCCTTTCAATGGCTTCCAAGTCACTGTGGAATAATTGGCAATGAACGGGCCCATCGAGCTGCCCGTTCTGCCCATACTGAAAGAGTTTAAATATCAATTCCGCTTTCCAGAACTGACGCTGCACGGAAACTCCGCATGCGTGCTCGCAAGCACACTACGTCACAATGGAACGAGTCAGATTTCATCCATGCACGGTTGGGTACTTTACACTCAACTCTCAGTCTTCGAATTCCCCCGAAATTACGCCGACGAGACGCTACTACGCTGTGCAGATTATGGTTGGGCGTCGCATTTACCAATGCGTACGCGTTCCGCATAGGAATGGCTGACACTGCTGCATACGACCCTTGTGGCAGTGATGAAACAACTTCTGTTTGAACATTCTGTGTGAATGCCCACAATACTGCTCGCAGAGACAGTCACTCTGCAATGCACTAGATGAACTGGACAACCAGCCTCTTTCGGAAGGAAGCCCCGCCGCGGTGGTCTAGTGGCTAAGGTACTCGGCTGCTAACCCGCAGGGTGCGGGTTCAAATCCCGGCTGCGGCGGCTGCATTTCCGATGGAGGCGGAAATGTTGTAGGCCCGTGTGCTCAGATTTGGGTGCACGTTAAAGAACCCCAGGTGGTCTAAATTTCCGGAGCCCTCCACTACGGTGTCTCTCATAATCATATAGTGGTTTTGGGAAGTTAAACCCCACATATCAATCAATCAATTCGGAAGGAAGACTCCTGCGCTGCCGACAGGACTTTGTGTCGCAGAGGAACGCTGTGAAGGCGCTCCTGCGCTTTTTGCGTTCAACCGGTCTGTCCAAACGACTTTGATCGGAACTCCCTGATTGTGTGCGCATGTTGTATTTTCTTCTAATTTATTTTATATCTCTCTATATCAATCCTCTTTTTGACCCTTTTCCCCACCCCCGTACAGGGTAGTAAACCAGTTCGTCCAGGTCAACCTCCCTGTCTTTTCCTTTTAATTATTTCTCTCTCTTTATTTGTCTCTGTCTCGATTTTTCGGTCCCAAAAAAGAGGATAATCTTGCGCTAACAAACAATGACGCTGACGCCACATTTTCTGTGAAACTATCTCTTGAACGCTTTCGCTCTAAAAAGCATTTTTAGTTTATTCAATAACTCCTACAAATCATCAAGTCTTTCTGGGCTATCAGCATCATTGGTTCATGACGCTAAGGTAATGTTTGGGATAACTTATTACTGTTACTGTTTCATTATGCTTTCGTACATTTACAACACCGCGTAGGCGTTGGAACAAGCGTTTCAAATACGTGATTCGCGGACATTTTTTAAACGTCCCGGTTAGCGCATGGGCCTATGTATCTTTTTCCAATCAACTAGTGAGCTTTTCACTGAAAGATGATGAACACCTGGATTTGAACACGAGAATGATCTCCGCACAAAAAGTAAACCATATCGTTTTTGCTCGTCAAAAAGGCTACGCAAAACTTAAGCGAGGGTGTTAAGACTATTAGCAGTAAAACTGCACTTCATAGACAAAAAGTTTTTTTATGTACTTTGCTACGTATTGCTTGCATTATTTCACTGTCTGTGGCAAGTGATATATATAGGATATTTTATGGTTGCGCCTGACAGACGGAACTGACATCAAGCATTTTTTGTTTTGTTTTTTCGTGACGCGTCGCATATGGTCACGAAGAGTCCAAACTCAGCTATGGTACGAAGCCCCTATCTTTCATAATAATCAGTGTCTCGATTTTAGTCATTTTAAATGTTGGTGTTGAGAAGTTTTTGAATAAATATGCAGCAAAATTTCTCATATATACAGTATGAGAGAGGCTTTTGTTCGAATAGCAGTGAACACGGTGGTCTATTTGTTATCGTGCTGGAATGCTGACTCGAAGGTTGTAGGATCGAACATCGGCAACATGCAGTCGCATTTTCGATGGAGGTGAAAATGTTCGAGGCCAGTGAACATAGATTGACGTGCACGTTAAAGAGCCCTGGGTGGGCGAAACTTTCGGTGGCCTCCACTACCGAGTCTCTCATAAATATATCTTCATTTGGGATGAAGAAGCCCGAAATTTAATACTGTTCTTTTAAATGGCAACGCTAGCGCACACTTTGCCCTTTCATACATCACCGATTCCCTCTGACACTCTTACTGTCCCGGACGTTGCCGATCGTTACTTTGTGTGATAATATGAGCAGAAGAGTGAAGACGACAAAGAAGAGCGCACGGCATCGAGAAGCGGGTGACAGCGTTCGAAGCAGTGAAGCGGGCAAGGACAGACGGTTCTTGGCTGGACGACCGCTCCGGGGAATTAGGAGACCTCCTCTAGGCGCTGTACTGCCCTGGACTCCAGCTGGGTGACTGGCCCAGAGACCAGGCGAGGTTCCGCTGTTCCGGCTGCCGTCCCGATTTGTTACGAGTTCCGGTTTGCTGTGGGCCGCTGGTCCTGCTGCCGTTCCGGGTGGCTGGCATGACCCAGGTGGGCTACTGGGACTGACGTGGCGCCTGAGAGCTGTTGATCCAGGGCAGAGCTTCCGAGCGACCGCTACCTTCCTGCTGCTACTGCAGCAGAAGGCCGTGAGATGGCGTGGGCCAACTCACGTTGAAGACGCCAACGGGACAGATGACACGTCATCCCGAGCGATCGGCGTCCAAGCCCAATCAAAAAACGGCGAGAGGCTTCTAACTTAGTGAGAAATTTCACATAGAACGGCATTTGACAGACTATGTTAAAGATCGTTCAATTATAGTTGCTTTTTCCGTGTAAATATTTGTGTGTGTGTGTGTGCACTCGTGGCTTGATCGTTTCTTGGCTAGCGGTCCTGGACCCAAAACCCGACACTACGTCACAATCTGCCGATCCTATTCCAGGATACCGCTGTTAAAAGCATCGAAGGAAAATATCGTCCCTCGAGTGCACCCACACAGGAATTCACTCGGACATGGATACTGAGAGATTAGCCGCGGTAGGGTCACAGCTAGGCTTGTCCGGCACAGAATTGCGTAACTGGATTGAGAATCAACAGGCGAGACAAAGGCATGAACGTGCTGCTGAAAGAGAGGCGAGCAAAGAAGCAGATAAAAGAGCTCGACAAATTCTTTAGCTGAAGCTAAAGCTTCAAGAAGGAGCTCGTGGAGCTCCAGCAACTAATTCTGAGCCTTGGCAGGATCGGCACTCAACATCATTCAGCCGAGAATTGTTCGCGCACAGGATGCCTGTTAACGTGCAAAAACTGCTTTGTATTTGAGAGGAGGTCGGGTGGTCTTTCGCCGACTTAGAGCGAATGTTGCAAGAAGACCTCGAAGAGGAACATAATAGAATTGATTTTGAACTGCGGTACATGTGCAAAAATGACATTGAGCGTGTGCGTTTGCAACAGGAAGGAGAGAAGCTGTTTTCTGAGATCAGCACAGCTATCTTGGAAATCCGAAAGATTGCAAATGAGGTAACGCTTAAGGAGGTTAATGAAGAGGACCGAGTCAATCATATCAAGGGTGAGATAGTCATCCATGATGTTGACACAAGTGTGTCAGGTACACTCGAAAAAGTGTACGTCGAAAACATGATGATGTAGCTCTGGGTAAACGAGCTGCAAGTGAATGTGTTAGGTAGATACGTGATGGCATTGAGGTGACATAAGTATGGAGCAGCTTCGTCACTGCAGTCGTAAGCTGAAACCTCTCGGCCAAAAAAAGAGCACGTCATGCGTATCTAATACTCTTGCTTCGGAGCCCAACGAAAAGCGAGTGGCAATGACAAACCCTAAAATAAAGCCAGAAGATGATCATAATTCGAGCAAGAGGGGCCGGAACTCCCAGAGTAGTAGTAGAGCTAGGAACGCTGTGAGCCCCAAATATGGTACTCCGTACCGTGTGGAGGCACACCAACTTCAAGACAACCGAAAGATATGGCGTGCTTTGAACTGCGTAGCTCTGCTCTCGGACCCCAATGTTTGGATTGAATACTGCTCCGTCTATAGGAACATCGAGAATCCACCGCGGTACACAGAAGCACATAGGAAGAAAGAACTCTGCTTCTGCGCTAGTACATGGAAGAAAAGGAGGAAGAATACAAACCTGGTCGACCGATTCTGAAGTGAACTGCGACACGACAATGGATGTCGAACTGGATGCATAACGGAAACAAAGGTATCAAGCTAAAGGCATTCCTATATTCTTCAACACCTCAACACCGTGAAGTCGCACACTACATGAACTACTTCAACCGGGCCAGTCGAAAAGCGTGCAACTTTCTCGAAGAGGAGGGAATAATGTGATGATTATGATGAGAGCACTATAGAGGCAAAATCGAAGTGGGAAATTAACTGAAAGAAGAGAAGAAAGAAGACTGGTGCAGCGAACGTGCGCAACCGGCTTCGATGGTTCTCGGGGCTTTCGACCCCGTGCCCTGGGCGCTCGTCCCGATAGAGCATGACCTGGACACCAGCAAGCCATGTATAAGGGTGCTGGATATCGTGTTGTGTATTACTAAGACGTTTTCCACGTATCGTGTGGCGAAGTGAGATTGTGTACACATCCAACTGGATATTTCTCTTTCGTGAACTCTTCACGTCCACTGACTTTTATACCACACCCCTGCGACATTTTCTCTTCACTTCGGTCCCTCAGAAAAGTTGTAAACAACTTTCTTAAAACCCAGGATATTGTGATAATATGGGCAGAAGAGTGAAGACGACAAAGAAGAGCGCACGGGATCGAGAAGCGGGTGACAGCGTTCGAAGCAGCGAAGCGGGCAAGGACAGATGGTTCTTGGCTGGACGACCGGTCCGGGAAACCAGGAGACGCCCTCTAGGTGCTGTACCGTCCTAGACTCCAGCTGGGTGACTGGCCCCGGGACCAGGTGATCCGCTGCTGTTCCGGCTGCCGTTCCTGACAGATGGACAACCGTTGAACGAAGCCTCGACTCCGGCTGGGTGACTGGCCCAGGGACCAGGCGAAGTTCCGCTGTTCCGGCTGCCGTCCCGGTTTGTTACGAGTTCCGGTTTGCTGTGGGCCGCTGGTCCTGCCGCCCTTCCGGGTGGCTGGCACGACTTAGGTGTGCTACTGGGACTGACGTGGCGGCTGAGAGCTCTTGCTCCAGGGCGGAGCTTCCGAGCGACTGCTACCCTCCAGCTGCTACTGAGGCAGAAGGCCGTGAGATTGCGTGGGCCAAATCACGTTGAAAACGCCAACGGGACAGACGACACGTCATTCAGAGCGATCGGCGTCCAAGCCCAATCAAAAAACGGCGAGATACTTCTAACTTAGTGAGAGATTTCGCATAGAACTTCATTTGACAAACTATGTTAGAGGGTATCCATTAATAGTTGCTTTTTCCGTGTAAATATTTTTTTGTGTGTGTGTGTGTGTGCACTCGTGGCTCAATTGTTTCTTGGCTAGCGGTCCTGGGCCCAAAACTCGACACTACGTCACACTGTGGTTTCCTAAATGAGCAGAGTTCCGGCATAATGTTCTATGGTCACATTCTTTTCCTACAATTAGTGCAGAGGTGTAGTACGTGCAGCTAATTACTAGTGATATACTTAAGTTAATTGTTATTGTAACAGTGCCACGCTGGTAAATGAAAGCGTGCCTATTTAGAAATTCACAGCTCCTTTTTTAGGCATTTTCATTGTAAATGATATTATTGATAGCTGTCGTCCCGCGTGATTATCAGTTGCTGGGGGAAGAATTGGCATCGCGCAAACATTAAAAAAGCTCTTTGTCAACCAATACAACACGTAGCACTTCATTCTCATAGCCCCTAAAGCATGCTCTCACACATGTATGTATGTGTGTATATATATGTGTGTATATATATATGTGTATATGTATGTGTGTATATATGTATGTGTGTATATATGTGTGTATATATTTATATATTTTTTTCTCTTTACATCTCGTGTTTACATAGTTTCTTTATATTATGAAATGTGCTTGATCACCCATATCATTATGATTATTGGAATTTTCCCTTCCTGTCGAAGCTATGTTTTATTTGTTTTTATGTTCATCATGCACAGGAGGTCCCAATTCAGTCTCCGACTACGGGACCTCCTTCTGTATAGTGTCTGTAATGACTTTACTTCACAGTAACAATAAAATTTGATTCTGAGTCTGATTTTGATTGCATTCTCGTTGATTTAAATTAAGCTACTAATGACAACTTGATTCACTCTTCCAAGAAAAGTTCTTTTTCTGATATAAAATTGATATGTTCAAAAAAAGTCGTCCTTCCTCTTGACCTCCACCTAGTCTCAAATGATTCAGGTTAGGGTGATGAGTCGGCACTCAAGCAGAAACCCTCTTTCCGTTAATTCTCACAGTTGTAAGGAATATTTATCTCTTTCTCTCTCACTTTATCTCTCGTTTTGGAATATTATAATTTTTTGTATATATTTAGAATTCTCTAACATGTTGATACTTTGGCAGCACGACTTTATTATGGTCGTTCTAATTTGACGAAGTATTTTCTGCATAGCAAATGGCCCAAGCTGGTAAGCAATATTCATTAAAAACCTAGAGGTCGGCGTCAGATTCGCGGCACATTCAGAGTGAAAGCTAGAAGAATGGCCTTTTGAAAGACTTCTTTAAACTTTCTTGGCCCAACTTCTACAAGCACACTTGAATATTACCCCTATAACATAAATAATCACAATTATTGAGTTCATCGGCATGCCTCCACTGGGCACTGTTCGTCATTATTCAAAAAAGCGACTAATCACTACACATTTGTAAGATATAGTGTGCCCTTTGTTAGTGCTCTGGCTGACCAATAAACTCTTAGTACACAAAAGGACATGGAAAACGGATGGCACGCAACCGCTAACTTTTAACACTACATTGGAAGCAGGACATCCTGATCAGGTCATACGAGCTAGCCCAAACATCTGCGGAGGTTGGCAAAGAAGAATTATGGCTCAAATTTTATAATGTATTGCAGCATTAGACGACCCATCTAATACTTGATTTGCCTGGTGTTACGTTTGTTGATTATTTTACTGTTCTAAAGCGCTTTACTACATGCGTTAACGAATATCCTTACGCGGCATGAAGCCTGCCTAAGGTCAGCCTCCAACGGAGTTTAGAGCACAGCCGTAGCTCAGTAACTAATAAACAAATCAGTAAACTCTCTTCACAATACCAGAATTGAATTTCTAAAGAAACAAGAAATTGAGAGAAAAAAAACCTAAAGGACAGACTGCGACTAATAATACAGAATGGGTTTTCGCAACAATATAATAAAAGGCGGCGTAGCTTATTGGGAGAGTGCTGGGCTCCCACGCAGAAGACCCGTGTATGATTTCCATTCCGCTCGGTAAGTAGAGTTTTTATCGATTTATCCTTGTGTTTCTTGTTTTGCGCGATAGCTGTTGCGCACACTGGTGGCAGCAGAAGACATCTACGACGTCACAATCGGCCTATCTTTTGATCTCATACTAGATATCGCTGAAAAAAGGGCTTGAAACAAATTAAGCAACAAAGTACGTCGTACACAGACCAAGAAGGACCTATAGATGGCGTGCGATCCTGCAAGCACACATAAATAAAATGAGTGAAATTGTGTTAGATCGTGCCAAACGAGAAAATGCCTAATGATTTCTCTAGCCACAAATGAGCCGCGGGTGTCAACAATTGTCGTACAAGTGATTGCGTAAGTGATTGCGTGGCTGACTAAAGTTTCATGTGTACAAGTTGTCGCTGCCGAGCACGCACACTCTTCTATTTCATTGATATCAAAACGCCTCTTGCAGTCCGTGAGCAACTGAATGCATTATTCATGTTCTCTTGAATCCTAAATAACATAGCGCTCGCCATTCGGAACGAAAGCGAGGTAGCCTGACGTCCTTTCATGCAGCAATGATCTTCGCATTATAATAAAGAGAAACAGAAATCGATCAGTGTAACCTACAGCTTAAAAGCGTTGGAGAATCGAGCGCCATTCGCGAAGAGATCAAGTGAACAAAAAATATAAATTTTCATGACAGTAACTGCAAAAGGAGGAGGAAGACGTACAATAACATTAAGAATATTGCGAATTTCACATTCCTAAACCATGATGTGATTATGACGCATGCCTAGCGAAGTGTCGAAAAATCTTGACCATCCGATGTTCTATATGACGCTCGCGGACATTGCACAGCACACAAGTCTCAGAAGGAAGCAATGTAAACAAGCATTGAGTATATGGAGCCGAAAGTGACTGCCTACAATCACCCTTTCTCGCGGCATAGTTGGCGGAGGCTGTGAAACGCCTGGTGGAATAAATATTTTTTGCGACAGCGGCAGTGAATTCACGGCCATTGCCTGCCGCAAGTCTAACTGTGCCTTTCTCCAAGTGACATCACCATAAGCGTGACACTGCAGCCGTTGAGGGAGGAGTGGTAGACATGAAGTTAATTTACAGACTGTATATTACCTGTATGGTATATTAACTCTATGGAGTAGGGAAAATGGTTGGAACAGCGGTATGTCTGAGGGAAGGGGGAGAACTCGTTGATTCGGGTTGCTGCTGCCTTAGCTCGGCGAGGGGTAATCGATCACTTCCCGTGGTGCAGGAAGACCAGAGATGAGGTTGGGGCACTGAAGGAAGGAGAGTCCATGGGTTTAGTGCCAGAATCGCACTAGTTCAAATATGGACCCCTAGTAGGCAGGCGCGTTCAAACAAGCGCAAAGCACTACATCCAGTGCGTCTGAAGCAACTGTGTACTCTCCTTCCCGCTTCCTTTGCATTGCCGGGTCAAGCGCGCACGTGCCAGCGACGCGGCTCTGCATATGAGAGGGCAAAAGCGAGACAGTTTTAAGTTCGAGTTTAACCGCTAAGACTTTCATAATGTAACGCCTGTTCGTATGCGAGCAAGCACTATGAGACAAATGGATACAGCTCTGTTGCTTTTTTATCGCTTCCTGCCCATTAGAGCCGTTTTACATGACACAAAAAGTAGCGATTTTCAGTCTGCGAATTCTCTCGCAGCGAAAAAAACGCCAGTTCGATGCCACCGCAGCGGTCACCGGCGAGCTGCCCCGCCATGGTGGTCTAGTGGCTAAAGTACTCGGCTGCTGACCTCGGTCGCGGGATTGAATCCCGGCTGTGGCGGCTGCATTTCCGATGGAGGCGGAAGAGTTGTAGGTCTGTGTGCTCAGATTTGGGTGCACGTTAAAGAACCGCGGGTGATCGAAATTTCCGGAGCCCTCCACTACGGCGTCTCTCGTAATCACATGGTGGTTTTGGGACGTTAAAGCCCACGTATCATCATCGTTCTGCGGTGAGCTTCCACCATGTTTTAGTGGCAATTGCGAACAGAACTATTGGAGCTAACGGAAAGATTTTGAATTTTTGCTGCAATTGCGGCATGTGAAACAGCTTTTACTCGTCAGCAGGTTCTTTACTTCCAGCTGTCATTGCCATCTGCACATGTACTGTACCTTGGCTTGTTGGCTGAACTATGTTGCTTGGGGCTAGAAGTTCAATAAAAAGACAGCAGTAGTGCAAGAAGTGATAAGTTCCACTGAATGCACGTCGTCTCGTGGTGTCTTTATTCCACGTGCAGACGTGTGCACGCACGTAAGGCAATGCCGCTGTAGTCCATGGCTGTGTCACTGGAGGCCTGGACGAGCCCTGGGGACATCGCTTCTGCTCCTTCTGCTAAATTTGTCTTGAGCTTCGTTCGGATATCTTTCTGGGTAACTTCTATCCGATGTTCTCTTTCTACCTACCTTAGTTGTTTTCTCACGCTCGTGCGTCAAGATTGGTACTTCACCTACAGGGGAAATGACCTGTTGGCTATGCGTGGAGAAGATGCTGTGACTCTGCGGCGTCGGAGATACATTTGCTTGAGAAGAGAGCCGAGAAGACGTAAAGACGTTGCGAAAGTATTTCTTGAGAAGCTATGTGGAGGTATAATCACGCCAACGTTGCATGCAATCATCTAAAAATTGCTAGAAACTTCTTTTTTGCAGCGCACATACGCAACGTGTTCCTGCTCATTAGCGTGTGTGAACTTCATCCGGAAAATGCAGCGTCTGCATAAACAATTACACCACCTTGTCAACAAGACCATATCTCATACCGAGTTCAACATCATAGTCATGCAGCATACGCTGCACTCTAAGCCAAAAACAGCCGAAATGGGAGCAGTGGCTGTTCTTAGTCCTTTGGACCAACTGTTACTCTCCGAAAGAACCAAGTGAAACAAGATAGCTGACATGTTCGAAAACGGGGGAGTAACTGTTAGTCTGAAGTTTCTAAGGGAGCAACGGAAGAAGGAACCGCTGTAAATGCTCTCGTCACGCAATAGTTACTCCCCTGAAGGACACCACACACAAATATGCATGCCACCCACATTGATATTCATAGGCCAGATTATTATTTGTTCTGTGTGCAAAACTTCACCAAACCAAAACAGTGGTTTATTTTAGCATCCGCAGATAATAAATTGCAGTGCTGGCTGAACACAGAAGGCCTGAAAATACAGCTACCGCAAGTGCCTAATACACGCCGCAGCAGCATGGAGAGTTTGCAGTCAAAGCGGACCAAACGCCAAAACACGTGCAGAACAAGGATGTAAAAAAAACAAAAAAGCCTAGACACGCCGTTCGTCTGCTAGGAAAGGGCGTCGAAGATGATCAAGCAACGAAACACGTGCAAAAGGAGACCCCCCCCCCCCCGCCAATTATATTGGAGGAAAAAAAAAACAGACCGAGAAGCACTTTTCATCAGCCGCCAAACTTAGTAGCACGCTTCAACGTGTAGTTTGAGGGCAAAATGACCAATCTGCGCCATTAGCGCCCGCACGACAAATGTGGCGCTAGTATAGCAAGCGATGTAATTGACAAAGTGATTATTATTCAATGTTTATGTGTACTAGCTATGAATAAAAATTAAACTCATTTTTTATAAATTATTATAGGCTTTATTATACCTAAGTTTTTTTATAAGTGTATTAAGAGAACACACTGAAAGCATTGCGCTGACGCATGTCCTGCCACTGGTCGACGTTTTTTTTTTCGGCGCAACTAGGTTCACGTTTGCATTACTCATATTAATTTGGTTTGTGGTCGGCGAGCACATGGACATGCGATCTTGTGTGCTATGTTTTGATCGTGCGTGCGTGTCCCATATTTGCGTTTCTAATTATTCTTGGTGAAGGTTAGCGTATATTTGTCTTTAGAGAGTGCAATGTTGTTGTGGATTTTGTTGCTGGATGGAACAAACACAACGTAAACACGTCTTCAACTATCTGCAAGTCTGTTCGCTCGTCGGACAAAAGAATGTGCATGCATCAGCATGCAGGTGAGTGGCATTTCCAGCAACATTTATTGCTCTTACAGTGTGGGTAATTACAGTCTAGCATTGGTCGGGGCGTTTTCAACCCCAAATTTAAGCTTGTTCACAGCTTGTGAAAAATGTTGAGATCTCGAACAGCTGGCTCATTGTTTTTTCTTCAAATACATTGTGAAGTGGTTGCGGTATCAAAAAAGAAATGATTTGCTCTTGCTTATTCAGCGTATCTATTGCTAGCCGTACCGTACTAAATTACCTCTATTATTACCGCCTGCATACCCTCTTGCCTCCTCTGTCACCACTGCAGTGCCAGTGTACTTTTGCAGTTGAAAGTTCATTTCCGCAACAATACCTCGCTTGAAAAAAACATTGGGTTGGGGTTGTAGCTGCCTTCATACTGGTGCTTTTCTATCATTGTCTTTATGTAACGTTAACGGCTGGGTGTTGGGGCCTCGGGCCGTATTTTTTAGAGCTGTAAAGTGTATGTAATTCGGTAAGTGAACAAATCATTGTCGCATCCCTTCACTGGCATAGCCAGGCGGTGGCGCACAGAATTTTTTTATGCCGGGCGTAGGGAGCCCAATATGACGACTATATTTGCTTGCCCGGCCTTCAATTCATTTAAGCGGATCCTCCCTCACCCTCCCTGCACACCTAAAAAAAACTTCTGCCTACATCACTGCGTCACTTGCTTCACCTCCACGCTGAACGTATAATTTTATAAGCGTACCATCAAGCGAGCACTCTACATATGGACAGAACAATTGGAGGAAAAATGACCCAAATATTTCAGATTTTTTAGTGATGCAAAACCTTCGCAAAACTGAATATTGAGAAAGACAATCATAAATGCTGAAGGTTCACGTTAGTGTTGTCATTATTCTGCATCATGCAATCTTTATACGCTGTGAAAACTTGGCAAGCCGTTGAAGTCACATTTTGACGTTATTACCAATCGACAAAAATTTCGACAACCTCAATGACGCCGTTTGGTATCTGCCGCATGCGCACAATTAGGCTGATTCGCACTTGGCTGTTCTTAACCAGACTTCACTGCTACCAAATAAAATATTATTTGATGCATGTCCTTTACTATTTTTTTTCAAGTGCATGACACAAATTTGATTATACTGCAGATAATGATGCCCCCAATGATGCTAAAGTACAGAAAGCAAGTGAATTTTGGTAAGTGCAGACTTTTTGTACTACGTATATGAAAGCATCTCTTTTTGGGGGCAAACTGCGCATGTGTTGGCCAGCGAATAGTTTATCCTTCCACATGGTTACACTGGCACTGACAATTTGACATGGCTCCACTGGCCGGTGTGTGTGTTTACACTGTTACTGTTAAGATAAAATGTTTTCTGTTTTCATTGCAGGGATTGCTGTTTGTCTTAGAAAGCCAACTGCCAAGATTTGTTTACGCTAGTGCTACTAAAAGTACGCTTTCCATATTTACATGGGTTTTGGCTTGCACAAAGCATAACACTTGGACCTAGATTCACAAAACAGTTAGTGCGCAGGCCTTCATAACAGCGTTTCTTGACTCGCCTTTACCCCATGGGCTTAAATGTGCCACAGCATGTTGACCTCTCCCACTCTGAAAAATTCTCGTTCAAAGTTCTGCAAGAGTGGGCTTAACTTTCTTGTGCACTTCTTTGCTGTTCCAAGATCCCGAAGTGGTATGCTCTTACTAGAGGTGGCAGTGTTCCTAATGCTTGTATTTACATTACGTTGACCAAGTATGCGACGTTGGCTTGAATAGTAGCACATCCTCAACAAATGTCGTTGTGGCACATGTAGAAGGCCGTACAAAATGAATAGGCAGACATTAACACGGGGCGCTAACTTCTATTAATGCTTTTTTGGAAACTACGGTGCGCTTATTTAAATTTGTCTAACATAACAGTAACCTGTTCGGCTGTGAACCAACAAGATGAACTAATAAGAGCTTCACATATTGTTGCGCTCAGATATATATGTATCGGCAAGCTATCTCTTACACTGTCAAACATATAATCAGAAAATCTGTGCATGCCTTAAGATATATTGCTTCGTTCACATATCTCGTGGCTGTGACTCGTCAACCGAGTGAACAAGTGCACCCTAGTTTCCTGAATGCAAAGCATTTTTTGAAGGTTGCACGGTCTACATTTATTTGTCGATAACTTTGTCCAGCCGTTTGCGTCAGGTAAAAGGAAATATCCTGAAGATTATCATGTAGCCTCTGCAAATGGTTGCTTTCAAGCAGGCTTTGTATGCTTGGCTTGTGTCTACAGGTATTGCACAATTCAAGACGCAGCAGCGTATGATAGAACAGTAGAATCAAGAGCAACTATGTGCACGAGCTAAACATGTATTTTAACATGAGCGGACGGTACGGGTTATTTGCCACACACATTATCTCGCTTAGAATGCCCTTTGGTGAATGGACTCATAGAAATATCACTCAGCTGTGTATAGGAAACAAGTAAACTGAACCTAAGGGTATTTTTAACTGCTACAAATATGCCTTCTTGAGCTGCTGCATATTCTTCCAAAATATTGCTATCTGAGACATCATGTGAAGAGCGTCTACCACATCAGCTTTTAAACGGCTTGCCAAGTAACGCTTGGCTTAACCTACGATTTTTTTTCACGTTTCGTTTTGCAGTAGACACCCTAGAATGTAAGCGCTGCTGCAGTGTTTGTGATTCATGGTTATGTATTAGTTTTGGCATGTTAAACCTCACACTTGTATTTTTTCTTGCAGCAATGAGATGTTTCACATATGCCTGCGGTTGCATTCTGCTGCGCTAGCCTGATGGAAACACCAGCTGCAAAACTCGAGCGTTCGAGAATAGGAGAAGTTGCCCTTCTCTCACTAATGATGACACAGACTGCCCTATGCTACAAATTCAAGATTCTATTTTCACAGAAAACGCAGAAGACCTTTGATGTATTATGGCACTTGTTTAGGGATGGCTGTGGTGTGGCGAAATCTACGTCTATGTTTGCTCACAGTCGCACAAAAAAACAATAAAGCATTTCTTTTTCTTTCAATATTTTCCACTTTTTGTGTTAGAAGCACCCAAGCAGTGGTCTTCCAAGGAGCTCTCACCCTGTGCTAAGCGTGTGACAACCATACTCGAGATAAATAGTCATTTCCACAAAGAGTAACTAGAAGCATGTGCAGTTGGTCCTCAGAGAGTAACTGCGAACACATGGCAGGAATGGTAAAGAGTAACCGTTGGCCTTATGGGAGCAACTGGGGGGAGTAATGGTTGGTCCACAGGGAGCAACTGGAGGGTGTAGCTGTTCATCCCTCGAATGAGGAACTGAAAGGAGAGGAACGGTTGTTCCCTCTGCAGTTACTCCTTTTAGAGGAGTAATGGAAGTGGCAATGCAATTGCTCTCTGAAAAAAGCAACCTCTATACCCCCGTTGCTCCCTTTTGACTTAGAGTGTGGTCTGCATGCCCATGGTTAGTACTACTGCTGTTTTTGTTTGTTTTGAAGCGCTTGATTCTCCTTGTTCGAGCGTATCATCCCTTCAACGTGCTGAGTTGGTCATTATCGTTTCAGTGGACTCTAAATTAACCATGTGCCTCTTCCGATTAGCTTTTGTCGGTTTAGCTGTCCAATGCAGCGTTTTCCCGTCATCTGCGTCGCGTTTGGCTAATCAAGGTCTCGCCACAGTGCGTGACTAACTGCTCTGAACGGTCGTTCTCAAGCGAAGATTCTTGCTAGCCATCTAAAATACACTGATTCTCGAAGCAGTCGATGCTCGCTGAGAGATTATTATTCACAAGAGTGACAGATTGCCCTTCGTTTCTCACAAGGGTAGCGACGTGACTTAGTTACGGGCTAAATGCGAGTGAAGAAAACAAATGTTCCGGGGTGTGGTACACTCGTTAGCGCCCGTGGCTGCTTATTCAATCGTCACCAGTTCGAATCTTGTGCAAGTCCATTGTGCACTCACCAAAGACTGCTTGAAGGTGAAAGCCATCTTATTTTTCTCAGTCGGTGTGTAAGGAAGCAGGGAACGCGAGCCGTGGCTTGACGTGACAATGCAATTGTTCGGCTTTGCTTACTGGTTTTTAGGTCCTGTGCTGTTCGGTTTTCTTCGCCACCCAAAGCAAGGCGCTAAAACGTCATTATGTGGCGTTATATCACATGATTTTCCGAAAGATTTTTCGACGTCACGATGAGTTCACAAGTTTTTGTGAATAACTATGACGTAACATGATGCAGTGGCAGTCATAAACTAATTATGATACTTTGTATTACTCGTACCCGACAACGCGGAATTGTAGCCGCCGATGGTCGAATTCCCCGTTTTGTGAGACGTCAAAGACTTTCGCCTTAACAAAATAAGGATGCCGCTAAAAACTCTTGTGAGGGTATACTAAACCCAAAAGGTTCGTAAATATCGTTCGCTTATGTGCTCGTTTAACCTAATTCAGAATCTTAATGCATAGAGTGCGGAAAATGACTTCAAGAGAATGGAATTTAGTTCTTTGTTTCAAATATCTGTAAACTCTGAAGTTCGTACCCTATTTTACTTGTTTTGCTTTTACACATGCTTCTCTTTTCTCATCGGGTTGCGTAAGCGTTAATACAGACTAGCGCTCCGCAAAATCACCAAGAAGCATGAAGTGAAGTAATTAGGATAAATAAAGTGGCGAATGAATCTGCTCTATGCTTATTGTTTCTCCATTATTTTTTTCGTCTTTTCTTTTGGTCATCTTTGAGCAAGTTCTGCGGATAGTGCATTTGGTTCAGTTTGTTCTCCTTCATACTTTCTTTGCGTTCAGAGTGATTTGATGGCGTCCATCGAAAGAACCGGGCTGCTCTGATTTGAATATTTTGTTAGGGATAGAATGAAGGCGCACGATTTATTATCCAGCTTCATTTGGGACAGAAGATAGCGTGAACACGTTTTGTATTCACTTGATATTCCGCTGGTAGGCCACCCCGTGCAAATTAGGAGCGACAGTTCGTTCGCAGTGTTGGATATCAGCAGGAAGTTATATTGCCACATTGGATATGCAGCGCGAAGAGGACAACGAAGAACACGCGCAGCGAGTGAAGAAGACGAGGTTCTCTCCCGATCAGTTTGCCAGTATTCTAATACAATTAAAGTGAGTTTCCTGGATTCGACTGCTGCTGTTTCTGCATTGTGACACTGGTGGAGGTGCTGGGTACATGTTCGGGACGCCTGACAACAGCCCCGCATCTGGTCAAGAAAGACTTCCGCGCATCGACACCCCCGTTCACCGCAGCAGCCGGCGCCCGTTAGGCCTCAGCCCGGAGTTTGGTCCATTGCCGGAAAGCGTGACTGTGCAAGAAAGCATGACGGCGCCTGGAAGCACTGGCCCCTACATGTCCAGCCCCAGCACGACACAGGTGACTGTTTTGAACCCTCGACTTCCGGTTGATTTCCACGGAAACGCATATGAGGACGCACATGACTGGCTCGAGGAATTCGAGCACACAGCGAATGTTAACGGTTGGAACACCACACAGAAATTGGGCTACGTTTATTTTCCGCTTCAAGACGGAGCCCGAACGTGGTTCACGAATCGCGTGTGGTCGTCTTGGGACGAGTTCCGGCAGAAGTTTCTCGACACGTTCGCGAGCACTGAAAGACGAGAAATCGCACAGCGTCTCCTCGAATCACGGATTCAGAAACCAAATGAATCCGTTACGATGTTTGTTGAGGACATGGCGCGGCTATTTCGTCGAGCAGATCCTAATATGCCCGAAACCAAAAAGGTTAGCCACCTCATGCGGGGCATTAAGGAGCAGCTGTTCGCTGGTCTCGTAAGAAACCCGCCTACAAGTGTGGATGAATTCTCCAAGGAGGCGACATCTATCGAACGCGCACTGCATCTACGTTATCGCCAGTATGACCGCCCAACCCACAGTGCACCGATCAGCGTGGCAGCCTCTACCACAGCAACAACACCCGACGAAGGTTCTTTGCGCCAACTAATACGAGAAATCGTACAAGAAGAGGTCAAGAAACTCGTCGTCAAACCGAATGACTGCGCGATCGCCTCAGTGACGGAAGTTGTACGCCAGGAGATCAGGCAAGCGCTCTCGCTTCCTGAGCCGAACACGAGCAGTCCCAGGGCAAGCTATGCAGACGTAGTCCGCCGACAGCCAGCGAACGTGCCGACACCACATCAGTACCACCAGCAACATCCGCCGACAGCGCCTTGGTACTACAGAGAAACTTCGATGCCGAGGCGGCCACCACTTCGCAAAACTGACATCTGGCGTACCCCTGATCATAGGCCCCTGTGCTTTCACTGTGGGGAAGCAGGCCACATCGTTCGGTATTGCCCGTATCGCGCCGCAGGGTACCAAGGATTTCCTTCTACGGTTCCTCGGCGCCATTTCAACGGAACATCTGACGTCGACACGAGTGTCATGACCCCGCGGGATGTTCCTCCTGGGTTTCGGTCACGCTCACCCTCTCCTGGGCGTTTTTCTCCATCCTCTAGACGGAGCACCACTGACATGCCAAGAGGGAGATCTCCTAGTCCACGCCGGGGAAACTAAAAGCAGTGACCTTAGGGGGGAAGGTTGCGAATCGTCGAAGTGCTGAAAATCCCCCATTACTGCCGAGCGAAGAGAGACACATTTTCAATGAATCGACGAAAGATGGGGTTGTTACTGCCGAAGTTGCAATTACGATTGACGGACATGACGTCATGGCATTGGTCGACACTGGCGCGGACTTCTCGATAATGAGTGAGAGTCTGGCAGACACGCTCAGGAAGGTTAGAATGGAATGGACAGGACCGCAGATTAGAGGAGCTGGAGGGCAGCTACTCACACCTACCGGAAAGTGCACCGCAAGAATGAAGATAGGGGATGCATCCTTCGTCGCAACTTTTGTTATCCTTTCTGAGTGTTGCAAGCAGGCAATCTTGGGGATGGATATCTCGCGTGAATATGGTGCCATCATCAATATTCCGGACGGTGTACTGACCTTTTCAGCGGATCAAAGCGCGGCGCTACACCGAAAATCCCTACGAGTCATTGACGATGTGACCATACCTCCGTTATCGTGCCGCCTTGTTCCAGTCACGTGCAGCGAGCAGAATACTGGAGAAGGAATCGCTGAACAAGTATTGACGCTCCTACTCTCTCGCGGTGTTGCAATTGCCAGAAGTATCGTCAACGTTGTGTGCGGTGAAGCAGAGGTTCTGTTGACGAATTTTACCAACGAGCGACGACACATTACACAAGGCACTACAGTCGCCTACTTCGACGAGATCACCGAAATCCGCGAGTGCTGTGTAGTACAACAGGACGAGCCGCAAGCCACGTCAGCCTCACCACCTATTGACGTAAGCTCGGATTTGTCACCAGCGCAGAGACAGCGTCTAGTAGATCTTCTTCACCAGTTCAAAGACTGTTTTTCATCGACCTCGAGGGTCAGTCAAACGCCACTGACGAAGCATCGGATAATAACGGAGGAGACGGCAAGGCCAATACGACAGAACCCATACCGCGTAGCACCGAAAGAGCGTGAAGCAATCCAGGAACAAGTGAAGAAAATGCTCGATGATGACGTCATCCAGCCGTCAAGAAGTCCTTGGGCATCGCCGGTAGTGCTGGTTAAAAAGAAAGACGGAAGCTTGCGATTTTGTGTCGACTACCGCAAGCTGAACCGTGTGACAAAGAAAGACGTGTACCCATTACCGCGCATCGATGATTCACTCGACAGGCTGAGGTATGCACGCTACTTTTCGTCAATGGACCTCAAAAGTGGGTATTGGCAAATAGAGGTCGACGAGCGAGATAGAGAAAAAACGGCTTTTGTAACGCCTGACGGGCTTTATGAATTTAAAGTCTTGCCATTCGGATTGTGCTCAGCCCCCGCAACATTTCAGAGACTGATGGATACCGTTCTGTCAGGCCTTAAGTGGCAGACATGTCTGGTCTATCTGGACGACGTCATTGTTTTTTCAAAAACATTTGAGGAACACCTGAGCAGGCTGCTATCGGTATTTAGGGCAATAAGGTCTGCCGGCCTGACACTGAAACCCGAGAAGTGTCATTTTGGTTTCAAGGAGCTTAAATTTTTAGGCCATGTGGTGAGCCATGAAGGTGTTCGACCTGATCCCGATAAGATTGCGGCCGTCAGAAAATTTCCGGTACCAAAAGACAAGAAAGCAGTCAGGCGTTTCCTTGGCCTATGCGCATACTACCGAAGGTTTATTGCCAATTTCTCCAACATAGCCTCGCCGTTAACACGACTCACAAGAGAAGACGTTTCGTTCACATGGGGCGACGATCAACAGGTGGCCTTTGACGATCTCCGACAACGCCTGCAGACTCCGCCTGTGCTTGCTCACTTTGATGAGGATGCTCCTACCATGGTCCATACAGATGCCAGCAACGTGGGTTTAGGCGCTGTACTCGTCCAGTGGCAAGACTCAGCCGAGCGTGTGATCGCATATGCTAGTAGGACGCTTTCCCGCGCCGAGTCCAACTACTCCACAACGGAAAAAGAGTGTCTTGCTGTCGTATGGGCGGTTATGAAGTTTCGTCCGTACCTCTATGGCCGTTCCTTCCACGTAGTCAGCGACCATCATTCCCTCTGCTGGCTGACCAACTTGAAAGACCCGTCTGGTCGGCTCGCACGGTGGAGCTTACGCCTCCAAGAGTTTGATATGACGGTCGTGTATAAGTCCGGACGGCAGCACGCCGACGCCGATTGCTTATCAAGGTCACCGATAAAGCGCGAAGAGGACACAGAAGATGACAGTATGGCGTTTGTAGGAGTCGTTGACACCACTACGATTTTGTGCAAGCAGAAAGAAGACAGTGAGTTGCTTCCTCTTATTGAATTTTTGAATGGCCGGACAACAACCGTCCCTAGAAGATTTGCAAGGAGCCTGCCGTCATTCTGCTTACGTAGTGGTGTTCTCTATAAGAAGAACTTTTCTCCCAGAGGAAGTACCCACCTACTTGTCGTTCCGACGTCACTACGTGAGGAGATACTTTGTGCTTGCCACGATGAGCCAACGTCTGGTCATCTCGGATACACACGCACATTGGCCAGAATCCAACAGAAATACTACTGGCCAAGACTTCCAGCTATTGTGAAGCATTACGTGCGCACGTGCCTCGATTGCCAACGACGAAAATCGCCACCGTTAAAACCAGCTGGGCTATTACAACCAATTCAAGTGCCCACGGCACCTTTTGCCCAAATTGGAATGGATCTCCTTGGACCATATCCGACTTCCCATGCTGGCAACAAGTGGGTAATAGTCGCCACTGATTATCTTACGCGCTATGCCGAAACAAAGGCTTTGTCAAGTGGCACCGCCGTTGAAACCGCACGATTCTTCGTAGAAAATATCGTCCTGAGGCACGGTGCTCCAACAATCATAATAACGGATCGAGGTGCCGCTTTCACGGCCACGCTCCTGAAGACAGTGCTTGAGCTCAGTGGAACCGCCCATCGGAAAACCACTTCCTATCATCCACAAACCAACGGCTTAACAGAACGCCTCAACAAGACTATTGCCGACATGTTGAGTATGTACGTTGACGTGGATGACAAGAACTGGGACGACATTCTACCGTACATCACGTTCGCCTATAATACAGCGCAGCAAGAAACTACACGAAGAACGCCGTTCAGTGTCCTTCATGGCCGTGAAGTGACGACGATGCTTGACGCCATGTTACTGCACGACTGCAATGACATCGATTTGGACGCTGCATCTTTTACCCAACGAGCAGAAGAAGCGCGGCAGCTTGCGCGCGTCCGAATCACCCAGCAGCAAAATTATGACGCCCAACGTTATAATCTGCGACACCGACATGTCGTCTATCGGGCCGGTGACAAAGTTTGGGTATGGAGTCCTATCCGCCGCCGGGGACTGTCTGAAAAATTGCTGAAGAAGTATTTTGGCCCCTACACAGTTTTACAACGCCTGAGTGACGTTAATTACGTGGTCGTTCCTGACAACCCCTCGACAACTCGCCAGCAAAAACCAGAAATCGTGCATGTTGTGCGAATGAAGCCCTACTTTTCGGACTGACTTACACCATACATCTACTACACCGTCTTTTGTAGAAGAGCATCGGGACGCTGCTCTCTGGAGGGGGGCAAATGCCACATTGGATATGCAGCGCGAAGAGGACAACGAAGAACACGCGCAGCGAGTGAAGAAGACGAGGTTCTCTCCCGATCAGTTTGCCAGTATTCTAATACAATTAAAGTGAGTTTCCTGGATTCGACTGCTGCTGTTTCTGCATTGTGACAATATTGCGCTTCGATCTTGTGCCATCAGCAAGCACGAATTTTTATTTGGCGAGCTATGGTGTAGTTACACAGTACTGTGACATCTAGACGCCCTTTTGTTGATGCTACACTCACGCTCTAGTTTCTTAATTTTGCATTTACACAAAAGCTTGGTATAGCTCTATACTTTACTGCTTATTTTATGGCTTGGAGCGTTTCTCATAGACACAGGCAAGTCACAAATAAAGAAAAAATGAGAATGAACATTATACATCCTGTTATTGAGAGTAGTTTGAATATGTTTGCTAACTGCATATTGTATTTATTAGATATTATTGAGTTTGTAGGAAATATCGTCATTTAGTTAGGCTAGCTTCGACGTACAAAGACCTACAAAGTGAATAGTTTTAGGAGCGTTCTGAAGCAGTGGGAAGGCGAGCTTTTTTTTCATTTGAAAGCACACATGCGTTGCGATTGGTGTTTACCCGACTGGAAAATGAATCGCTACCATGAAATGGAGACGTGGTTTTTACTCATGCGTTTTTAGCATGTTGAAGTAAGTGTGCAGCTGTCTGTGCTTACGGTACTGAAGAGAATTCATTGTAAGTTAGCTTTAACATCGCTGTGACGCAATAATAATAATAATAAATAGTATTATGTGCCTATTATAACAAGAATAAAAAGAACAACCATAGAAAGTCCACAACTGTTTAAGCACCAGGTATTTTTAAAAGCAACGAAACAGCGCTCAGGGAATCTGAAGAAGTTCCGCCACTTGCAGTGAACATGGAACCCCCAAAGGTCTTTCTCGTCAATGTGAGGTGATCCTCACGAGCTTTTGTTGTAGAGCTCCTCTGTTGAATTATAATCTTCGGAATTTGGGCTTCTCAATGCCTAACTTATGTGCAGTTTCTATTGAAGCAGAAACCATAGATCACTTTCTTCTTTCGTGCAAGCGTTTTACCTCCTTCCACTGAACGTTTCTTGAAATAACAATTGGTATGATGGCATGAGCATTTATTAGGCCGAACTTGTTATCGTTTAGAGTGAGTCAGTTGGGTACGGGCCACAGTGCTCTTCGGTTCACGTTACAGAAATTCATTGAGGCAACCGGATGGATACATTGCTAGTGGTACTGCCTGATAAATACCATTATTAACCCCTATTTTTTCTATAATTTGTCTCTGGCTTGATCCAACTGCCTCCACGTGAGAGCAGCCTGTCGTGTCGCCTTATAAAGTGTGTCACTTACCCGAGTCTTTAACATGATAAATTTCTTTATACCATATTATATCTCTGGCTTTTTGAATTCCTATAACCTCACTTTTATAAGTACGTTGTCTCTCCTACGTTTTTATTTCTCTCTCTCGCTCTTTTTGGTCGCTTTGTATTTATTATTTCTTTATAAGGTACAGAGTTGGCAATCCCTCTTGTGGGCAGGTGTCGAGCTCATTCAGGCGACATAACAATGCTAACTTCGTACTAGTAACGCCAAGCTATAAGAAAAAGCGGAACTGTGAAGACTTCCTTGTTAATTTTTGCTTTACTTACACCTTTAATCTTGTTGCTTTCTTTTTTTCTTCTTTTTCACTCGCCATTTATTTATATTTGTTTGCTCTTATCAAAATTAATTATCTTTCTTACCTTTCTTTCGCTGTCCTTTCTTTTCCCTCTCGTTTTCTCCTTTGCTCTCTGTTTTTTTATCTTTTTCGCGTTTATTTCTTGGTGCCTCCTTCCATCTCTTCCAATATATTTTGATGTATGTGTCTTTGTATCTTTCTTTCTACATGTCCCACTTTGTTTATCTAATTCTTCCTTTTGTCGCCTTTGGCACTGTTTTTTTTCTTCTGTGTTCGTACGGGTTTCTTTCTTTCTTTTTTGTTTGAATTTTTTCACTATCTGTTTTTGCAGATCTTTATTTATTTCAATTATGTATTTATCGTTCCTTCTTTCACTTCTCCTTCTCTCTTTCTCTCTCTCTCTCGATATATATATATATATATATATATATATCTCGATATATATATATATATATATATATATATATATATATATATATATATATATATATATATATATATATATATATATGAGTCTTAGCGCGTCGACTCATGAGTGAGTTTGCCGAGCGGTGGGTATTCCTGTCCTATCACAGAGTTGCTTAAGTTTACGATCATAAGCAGTTCCCAACCTTGCTGAAGGCTGGTTCACACTGCCAAATGTTACAATGTGGCGGGGGGGGGGGGCGGGGGCAGTTGAAAATCACGCAAGCTGAATTCCTAACATCAATGTGGTGATTTTTGATACGCAAGTTAATGCGTCATCCAGTGTGGCCACAATCCTTTTACTTTCTGAATGAAGAATTCTTAACTGCTTGCGCCGATAAATGCACCCTTGCCTTTTGGTTCAATAAAATTTCAGAAAGAATTGGTGGTGCTGTGCGTTTCACTTGACGATTCTGTTCAGTGAGGCTTGGAACTGAATAAGTGTATATATGGTTAATAACCCCATTTGCACGCTTGTGATTTAAACAGCGTTTTGTATAAATGTGGCGCCTTCGAAATTGCTCTCAGCGTAAATAATTGCATTTATGTGTGAACTAACCTAATATTATCAATTTTATGGCTTTCGTACTGAATGCAGGTGTTAGTTATCTGCACTACGCATGTAAGCAGTGCTTTGTGTGCCCTCGTTTTCACTACGCTCACATTTCCAGTGATCTGTTATGTCTATGTTTGTAAACACACTGCAGCAAGCACTGTTGGTAATCTCCGGCACAGTTATATCTATGTGCAACCTCGTACATTTTAAAATCACTAATAAATAAAGAAAACAAATTTGAAACTTATGGCAGCATCGGTTAAGAGAGATGAGACTGCAATGTTGTCATATTACAGTGAAATAAATAGGCTTACTATACGAATATGGGTGGTCATTGTTTTTGTAGCATATACATATGTGCGGAAAACTTGCAAGGCAATTATTTAAGCAACTACAAAGCACACAGTCCAGCTTCACAGCTCACTTGCTGCTTTGTTTGCCTCAATGGCAGTTAACTGCTGGCTTAGGTGAGAAACATTCTTTGTTAATTCGCATATCGCAACAAACCAACAAAACAGCTTGCGCAATGGCAAAAACACTATTTTTGAAAGAGAAGCCTGTAACCATGTTGAAACAATCCAGCAAATTCGAAGCGACCAAAAATAAAGATACGAGAAAAAAGGAAAAAAAATGTACCAGATAAACAATAAAGCAGAAACTCTACAATAAAACACATGCAAAAACTTACTGCAAGAAAAACTACTTTAGAAAAAAGTATAAAAATAAAACGTCAGAAGGAACAGCGGTCAATTACGCAGCCTCAAATATTGACGATTCACTGGATGAACGCGCTACCAAGGGCAAAGCAGTGATGCGGGTGTACAGCTCGGCCCCACATCGCCTAACGCTTCCCTTTTTGAAAAATGCCCACTCCGTCACCGAGCACACTGATGCCGCTATGCTGTCACCTCGAAGATTGGCTTCTCAGTCGCTCTTGATCGCGAAGGGGGCCCCTCTTTTACCGAGGACGCGCGTTGACAGACGAGATTGCCGCAAAGCGATTGTATGTGTACATATGTGTACGTGTGTGCACTAGTGTTTTCGACGTTATTCGTTCTGTATGGCGTTTCGGATGACCGTGGACACCAGCTGATGCAAGCCATCGTGGTCAAAGTCGCACGGACCGCCATGTCAGCCACTCTGTTCGTGCGCTGCGCGGATCTGTCGCGAACGAAGCTCGACGCACGTGTTCTTCTAGACTATGCAAACTCTACCCGACAGCGAGGCTTTGTTGCTGGAACGACCCAATTGGACACCGCTGTCCTCCGTTGCTGCACGTGTGCGTGTGTGTGTGTGTGGCACGCCCTCACCATTAACTGTAGCACTCTTGTGATGTGCTTCTGGAGAGGAGGACGACTGCGGAGCGTTGTATACCACGCCTTCACGCTGTCATCCTCCTCTCCATTCAGCTCTGTCTGTTCTTGTTTTCTCTCACTTCTTTTCTCGAAAGCTATTCGATCCGCAATGGTTTCGGCAGAGCTCGCGAATTCTTTCTTTCATGTTTTTCTGTGCGTTTGTGCATTTAATTATAAACCTCCACCAACGCTACTCAGTGCGTCACACGCGGAGCACCCCGTATAGTGTTTCAATGCTTTCTTTCACTTGCTTTACTTTCGCTCGCATACTTCTTGTTCTCTAATTACGCTGATGTGGTGCCTCCCTTGCTCTCGCTATCCTCCTCCAGTTTTCTGCATCTTTCTTTTGCCACGCATGTGTGGCTGCCCCGTGCTTGCCAAGCTTGTCGCTGGTGATATAGTACGACTCATCAGAGAAGAGGACAGCAGTAATTAGGGAATGATTCAGACCACGCTGGAATTAATATGGCCCTAACGATTGCTGTAGCTAGCAACGTGCAATTGCTGATCTCGCGGAGCCTGAAAAATCACTCAGATCTCAGTAATTGACGATCGCCCAGCGCCTCTTCTCGCGCACGCATCCTCTCTTGGCGGGAGGCTTGTTACAAAGTACTCGCTGCATACCCTACTGCCACCAATGTTCTTGATGGTCATTTCGTGTTACCTCTGAGTGAGTGTCTTATTTCTCTTAGCTCCGTGGGAATGAAAATTTATCACCCCGCACAGCTGAGGTTTGGTGCACTTCACTTGGTCGGCATGCAAATGTGAAGAAGTTACAAGAAGGACACCAAAGCGCCTATAGCATTGTAAATTTAGTGGCAGTTTCTTGAGAGTGGGGCACGTAATAAACAGAGAAAAATTAAACCAAAGTAACAATCTGGATGAGTCTCAAGAACCACTTGCAGATTACTTGTGTCGTAATCATTACTCGGTAGCCTTCTGTACATAATTTTAAATGTGAAGCATTTCTTAGCGAACATCGGCGACTTTGAGCGTATCTATCTGTCTAACCGCTTAGGTTTTTGTGCTGTCGTGGCCATCTTCTTTACTTGGCGTGAAGCAAAATTAACATAGAAGGGTAAGATGGTTTGACGAATATGAGGCGCTGGTGAGGACATGAACAATATCCTCAACCACATCCCCCCAGACAATGGCACATACCCTCAGCGGGTATGTGCCGCTGGTATGCGGTCATGTGCCACAGGTGATTGAAACCAAGTATCTACCCAGGAACGAAGAGAACACACATGGGCAATTTTAAGACGTGAGTGTTAAGAAATACCCGACATTAATAGCGTCGACCAAACGAATGCAAAGAATAAATGTCAGGTTCCAGTTGATATCGAACCCAAGCATTTTACTGGGCAATGAAGCAATTTACCGCAGAGCTATGCCGGGTCTTCTAACTATTTTTCAAAAAGACGCTAATGTTCTTGAAACGTTAATAGTGGTCGACGCGCTGCCTACTCAGTTTTAGAGACATTACATATGTTCTCCTTTGATACAGCTGTCACGTCTGGTTAACGTCAAATATGGTTAGTTGCTGTGCGCTTAAGTTGATTTATGTAGCAGGGTCCAGGGCCAGCATCTTCGCGAGCATCAGCGCTTCGTATCAGCTTCTGGTGTTGCTAATACGCAGGTTGCAGTTCGTATTGCTGCGCAAGTGCAAACAACTGGTTATATAAAGATCGGCAACTTTTCAACATATGCCTGTGTGTGCGATAATTGTACAGCGTCACTTTTTATGAATTGTCAATTTTTATGAGGCGTCAATTTTATGGCCTGTGTGCTCCGGTGCCTGCTAGCCGCGCGTTCAAGCGGGAGCGATAGCAACCACAGTCTTTTCGGGTCATGCCGCGGCGACAAAAACAATGATTCGTTGCTGATATAGAACGGCGAGCTTGCAACCCCTCCCCCTTCAAGGCATTGATTGATTGATATGTGGGGTTTAACGTCCCAAAACCACCATATGATTATGAGAGACGCCGTAGTGGAAGGCTCCGGAAATTTCGACCACCTGGGGTTCTTTAACGTGCACCCAAATCTGAGCACACGGGCCTACAACATTTCCGCCTCCACCGGAAATGCAGCCGCCGCAGCCGGGATTCGAACCCGCGACCTGCTGGTCAGCAGCCGAGTATCTTAGCCACTAGACCACCACGGCGAGCCCCCTTCAAAGTATTACCACCTTTCGCGTAATCTCATTGAAGTGGGAGGGGGCCGAATCTGGCCGCTGGTTGCCCATTAGCAGCGAATGGCTTTTATGCTCGCCGCGACATGACGCAAAAAGAGACTGTGGTTGCTATTGCTCCCGCTTGAACGCGCGGCCAGCAGCCACCGGAGGGCGCAGGCCACGCGCTCCTGTGTTCCCTTTCATAAAAATTGACACTGTACATATATTTGCGTCATTTCAGGACATAAAAAATTTGCAATGAGGTTACCTTACCTGCGCATGCTTCGCGTAACGTCGATTCTCAGGTACGTAGGATCTGCCGAATTTCTTGAATATCGCCCTCTTTGAAGCTGTACACAAATCCCGTTAATCAGCGTTCCTGTGAAACAGAGTATTTCGTTTCAAGGTAGAGAAAAAAAGGGAGTAAAGTGAACCAACATGCCAACATATGTTGAAGCAACTTTGAAAGGACCGCCATTGCCTTTTATTACGCGTTAACTACGGAATAGATGTGGTAGCTTTTTTAGAAAGAACTAAAGAATTGAAACGAAGCATTTTTAGCCTTGAGGCATCTTTTCCCGCAACCGAGAAAACTCGACGGTACTTTATTATTGAAATCTGTATCCACCTTTGTAGTTCTAGTTTCGATTTCAAGTAGCTGTGTGACGCCCCGCCGCTGTGGTTAGTGGCTAAGATACTCGGCCGCTGACCTGCAGGTCGCGGGATCGAATCCCGGCTGCGGCCGCTGCATTTCCGATAGAGGCGGAAATGTTGAAGGCCCACGTGCTTAGATTTGGGTGCACCTTAAAGAACCCAAAGTGGTCGCATTTCCGGGAGCCCTCCACTACGGCGTCTTTCACAATCATATGGTGGTTTTGAGACGTTAAACTCCACATATCAATGAAATCAAGTATTCTGTGACAGTCGGCTCCATGTCGAAACTCACTAGTACGGAAAAACAACAAAAAGTAGCAGAAAGAAATGCTAAACCACGCGCCTCCCACAGGAGTGTTCGTGGGCGTTTGTCCTCTTGCGGGCTGGTTCTTCCCTTCCCCCAGCAGCACGGAACTCTTCAGTCTTGAAGGCAGCAAGGCTGCACACGGAGTACTCTCGTGCCAACTAATGCAAACTCGTGCTTGGCAATCATGCGCAAACCAGACAACCAGTTTACAGTCGTGTGAGCAAATTCGACGGACAAGAGGGACGTCAGTGTTCAGCCATATTAGAAGAAATTATGGTAAGCAATCGAGACAGTCACACTTCCTGTTAAACTGCAGTTATTTTGCTTTTGCTACAATCTTTCACAAGAGGCACCCTCACCCATAATCTTTCGCCACTTATGTGCTAACCGAGGAGGCGCATAGAATTTCTTGTTGATCAGGATTATATAGAGAGCTGATCAGGCCCATGTCGCAAAGGTATACCTTGCTGTACCTACGTACCAGAGCAAAATATTCATGCTCAACTCTGCCTAAATTACACAGCTACTTAAGGTATCTCGTTAAAGCCAACTCCAGCGATTTTTTGCCGTGTCAAAATAATGGCACCTTTATGTTGCCGAGACGCCGCTTTCGTAGGTATGATGCCAAAAATAGTCGACAAATTTAAGTAAGCAGAAACACTTACCACTTATTCCGAAGCGAAACCAAGCACTGTCTTCGCGTGACGTAGAAGTTTGCAAAACCCAGAAATTGAGAAAGGCATACCAATAGGGGCAGCGCGGAATATGAAAGCCGCAATAGTGGCAAAGAACAGGCGCTCAAGGGAAAGGTGACCCCGTCGGCACAGCCGTACTACGTTTGTGACTGACAGTGCTACGGGTGCAAACCCCTCAGAGCTGTCGGACAATGACAGCTGGTATTCGCCCGTCTATGGAGGCCAATAGAAATCGCCATTCTTCTTCGCTGAAGTAGAACACGCCTGCTTGGTTACTTGATGAACTGGTTGCATATTCCACCGTCATATGACAGCACATGTCCACTCCAATGAAGTTTGTGGGACTGGGATTGGAGGAAATGCTATCGTTGAGAAGCTCGCGGAATAACTAAAGATTCTTAATATTGCTATGGAAAGAGTGCGAAAGATTGGCAATAGCGACGTTTAAAAACCTGTCACCAGGTCCAAAGCAATTTGTGTAAGTTAAGTACGTGCCACGTTTCTCATACACACACGGTTGTGATGAACCTCGCATAAATTGTAAAATTTTTTCTGTACGGTGTTGTGCTCACTCAGGCGATTGCCGTAATGTTCTCGCATATCCACTCTTGAGTCGTTACGGTATTAACGCACCTTGTGTGCGGTAAACACGCACTGCAAGCTAAAACCCTCTAATATCTCAAAAAGGGCAATTATTACTTCAGGGAATATATTGTTGACAGGTGAAATAAGTATTGTTGTAACCGTATGCAGCCGCAACGAAACATCACTCGACGCCTATCACAAGCATGTCCGCAAATAACTGAAATTCGCACGTCAAGCCAACGAATCTTTGGCCAATCAACAATGTGATGGTTCTCCTGTGGGCCATAGATCTTCGTGTAAATACTAATACAGGGAACTCTCGCACTAGTGCCTATGGCAACTGCAATGCATTGCGCTTCAGCCAGTAGGGGAATGATGGTTAGGACATGTATTTGCTAATCATCGTATTTACGCTCCGTCTGGTTTTGCGTGGCTTGAAGCTGTTTTTTTTTCATGTAACAACAATAAGCAATTGGTAATGTATTACGCTTCACCACCTTAATCTTTCAGTATCACCAGTTCTAACCGGGTCACGAACTTGAAAATGGTTTGTTCTTTTATTTTATTCAAAAAAAAAGCGGAAACACTGCAATAAACGAAGCCTTAACGGCAGTCGAAGTTCACAAGCACGACAACTAGGCAAATCTATGTAGCCCGCTTCATTCACACGGTCGCTGGAGGACCGCAGCGACACTCTTGATAATTTCAAGAAACTATATACATGTAGACAGCTGATGATGTATTTCCGCCTCGGTTACGTCACTTCCTCCGATTTTCCTCGAATGTCGTACCACAATGTGTTGTTGCCTACAAAAAGGGGAAGCAAATTGAAAAGTCAGGGCACTCTATAAGATAATTTGTATTACTTTATGTATCTTTGCAGCCTGTAGTATAACATGAATGGCGGAAACAAGCAAAGAAATATATTCACTAAATTTAATTGAGATTCTTTGGCCACCGAAAATTGCCGGAATTGGCCGTTAGTGATTGCGCAGCGCTGCAGTTTATTGTGAAGTGTCTATGACTGGTGCATGATTGAAGGGAAAGAATTGTACAGTTATTATAACAGCTATAGGGTAGTGGTTAGTTCGCATTACGGTCTTTATGTTTCAAACACGAATGATTCGGAACGTATCACGGCAGGAGGCCTTATTAATGCAATGCGCTATTTTACAGCGAAGCCTGTAGCTGGTCGAGATTCCACGCGATGGTTTCAACAGTCACACAAACACACAAGCACACGCACAAAGCTCCTATTCCAGGTGGTTCTACATGCGCAAAAGAAGAGAAAAGCATTTCGGCAAACATTTCAATTTCAAAAGGTACAACTGAGGCTTTACACATTCCAACATTAGGTTCATGCAGGGCAAAAGACTCATGGAGCCACTTATTCATCCGCATCACTCGACAGCAAGATAAAAGTAATCATGCATTTCTTCTCAGTCTACGTAATGGAAATTCAGCGCCCTCTTATAACAGCTTTCTGCAAGGACGTGTTTTTTTTTCAATGACCGCAGCATTGGAGTCATTTCGAGCTTTTGCACCTCACCTTGTTCTCCTCTGACTCCGAGACCAGCCTTTCATTGAAAAAGCTGATATGAAAGGGGATTACGTCAACACATGACGTCACATTACGCGATGTCGCAGTGACGTCATTATGCTGGCATATTGTGAAGTTGTCATGTGATGATGACCTATTTCATCACACGTCTTGATGGTGGTGACGCAGAATGCAGATGCATGACGCCTGTCAGTTCTCCTGTATCGGAGCGATATAAGTTTGTCGCCTTGAAATCGCCGTCAAAAAATGCCAGTTTTAGCTTTCACTTCTTTAAACATTTCAAACAAACACACCAGCTGCCAATATTTTCTACCGCTGCTGAGACTTCGAAGAGGACACTCTGAGTGACAACGCTGCGAGTTTTAAGAGACACTTCGCACTTTGCATATGTGTAATTTGCTGCAAAAGGTATGCACTACAGCATAGGAGCAGGTGGTGACAAGGTTACTTACTTTGCTCAGAGAATTGACACATATGTGTTTTTTCCTCAGTAAGTCAGTGAGTTAAGGACATACACTCATGTTTTTTTCTGCCATCGTAACAATTTATCACTCCCTAAAACAGCTGCGTTAAGGCTCGGCACTAAATGCATTGATGTATTTGAAGCTTTTGGAATCGTGATGAGAACAATTTTTATCATATATACTTTGCAGTGAGCAAAGCTGTCTATGTCTAAAGTTCGTGAGAGCATACGCGATCAAAATGGCATATGCGTGATGCATCACAAAACCCGTTGTGCATAAAATGGCCTCACAGGTCCATGTGGGCACCTGTCGATGTACCACATTTTACACCCTCCAACCATTGAACGAACCCACGCCTTGAACAGAAAGTCAGTGCAGAGTCGTGCTATTTATTCGGTCGCGGCAACGAAAAGTTATTGCAGAATCCAGTGCGGAACCCTACCAGACGTAACTGCAGGAGGACCATGCATTATGGTCATAACAGCAAATGCCATCATACCAGAGGTGTCTCCTAAAAAAATCATGCTGCGAAAAACGAAACAGACTCCCATGTTTTGTCAGGCTTAGTTATACAAGCCAAAACTAGTTGCAAGAAAAAGAGATCCGAAATAACTTCGTTTTGTTTATCGCAACACCAACAGGGCTCAGGCGCCTTTTCACCCGTTCAGAGGTCGCCAACTGCTCATGGTTCGTCGACGTTAGTGCCTGCATGTGCAACCACTCCACATACTCGACAATCTCCACTTTCTTCACGTGGAACTGCTACCATGATACGTCCTATCTGCATGTTTATGATACTTTTGATGAATAAATGATAACAATAAATTTGGCAGATCCCACGTACCTGGGAATCGACGTTATGCGAAGCATACAGAGGAAACGTGACCATGTGGCATTTTTTTACTGATCGACACGTCATAAAATTACGCTAAATGTATATAAAAATGTTGCACGCACAGTCGTACGTTGAATAGTTTTATATTTTATATAACAAGTTGTTTGCACTTGTGCAACGATGCCAACAGGAGCATGCGTGTTAGTAACACCAGAAGTTGATATGAAGCGCTGATGCTGGCGAGGATGCTCGCCCTGGACACAGCTACATACATGGCATGGCAACGAACCAGAATTGACATTAGCCCAGCGTGACGGCTGTAGCAAATGAGTGCACATGTCATGTTGATGAAATGGGTTGGCAGCACTTCAACCACTATTGACGTTTTTCGAAGATCAGCGTCTATTTGAAAAGTAGTTCCGAGACCTGGCGTAGCTCTGTGGTAAAATGCTTCGTTGCCACGCAGAATGCTTGAGTTGAATTTCAGCTTGAACCCTTGACATTTATTCTTTGCATTCTTTGCGAGGTCAACGCTACCTGTGCCAGATTTTTCTTAGCACTGACATTTATTCTATGCCTTGGTTGGATCGACGCTACCAATGTCGGGTATTGCTTAACGCTCACGCGCTAAAATTGCCCATGTGTGTCCTCATCGTTCCTGGCTAGATACTAAGTGTCAATCACTTGTGGCACATACCCGCATACCAACGGCATATACCCACCCGTTGATATGTGTCACTGTCTGGCATGAAGTTTTTGACGACGTACGTGACATTATTGATGTCTTGACCAGCGCGTCATATTCGCCAAACGATCTTACCCTCCCATGCTAATTTTTGTTCACGCCAAGTTAAGGTGGTGACCCCGAGAGCACCCAAATGTAAGCGACTAGATAGATAGATAGATAGATAGGTAGATAGATACGCTCAAAGTCGCCGATATTCGCTAACAAATGCTTCACACCTAATAAAATAATACCAATTGTATGATAACAAAAAGGCACTACCTGTCAATGCACAGAATCTGTATCGATTTAAACAATGAATGAACAATATTTTTGCCGATTTCAGGAGGCAAACTTTTTTCGCATCAATGAAGACAATGCATGTACCACACTTGACTGCTACACGCTAGTGTGTGTGAGTTAAATATCCGTGTACGCAGTTCAGAAGCACGTGTGCCGCACAGCTAGTACCTGAAAATATTTCCGTGCATAAAGTTTTATGTAATACATTGCTGCTCCCCGGAATGATGTAATGGTATGCATGATGCAGGACCCATAATAACAAATGGAACTTGCAGAAATATAACCGCAATAAAACTACAGAAGACACACACATGCGCGCACACACACGCACACACACACACACACACGTGCGCGCGTGCGCATTTTTGTTTTTGGCTTTTAATGTTGACATAGCTAGGTGCCAACATTCATCATCAGCTATTCCTCATTGAGAGTGATCAGTGATCAATACCAGCTCAATTAAACCGGTTCAGTTGAACGTTTCTTAACGCATGTCAAATAAATATGTAGTGACTACGGTTCAGTTAAACATATCTCAACGCATGTCAATTAAAACTGTAGTAACTGTGGTTCGATTGAACATTTCTTAACGCATGTCAATTGAAAATGCAAAGAGTGAGAAAGAATTGACTTTTTCATACCTCGCGTCAATTAAATTTTCAATGATTGCACTCCTCAGACGATGCCGTTTAATTCACCATCTATTGAGTCAAAAAGGACTTGCTACATGGTCAATTGAAACTCAAAGTCTATTTTTGTAAGGGAAAGGACTGTAATCTTTACACGCCACATGCTGCGGATACATCGACCGGTCTATCGTGCAACAACAATTCTTCAAACGCTCCCTGCCATAACTGGCCGGGGGACCTCCAGTACACAGGCTAGCAATGCGATTATTTCGACGAAACAGATAGGATAGGTGCGCTCGCCTTGCTTGCATCGTTCCCCATGGTTGCACCGGTTCTTAGTCACAATTTCACAATGCACATTAAACAAGAAAGTGCCACTGGAGGCACCGATTTGTAAATTACTTGCCCGTATTATCAGGCCTTACGAATTCTTTAAGCAATGAGCTTCAATCAAAGGGAAGCACGCACGGTGGATAACAAAAGCGCAGAAAATGTGCTGTTCTAGCAGACCACCCAACCTTGCATCCTATGAGTGACGTTATCACGTACGTAGCGCCATGGTATGTCCTCGAGGCCAATACTGCCTCCATATGCTGGCCGCTTGTTTTTTAATGAATGCCTAACGTATTCCTTTAAACTAGCTCAATATTAGTAACACCAAACATAACACGTTGAAACTTCTATCGGCTATTTGTGAATCTCACTAATACTTGTGGGTGCTTGAAATACCACTCAAGAAGTTTTCACTGCCAAGAAGCTTGAAGGTGTTCTGTTTAAAATAAGTGCGGGAGAGGGTGGAATGATGCTACAAATTTTCGCACTTGATTTGTGCTTTCAAAAGTGCTTTCAGCTTCTTTTTGACAACGATTACTGTCTTTGTGCATATTGTGTCATAAAGATTTGTGAAATTTATTTCGAATACGTTTATTCTAGGTGCAACTATAAGAAATCGTTCGTTTAAATATGTTCCTAGGGTGCAGTTGTACGGCTTCAAATGGCAACATCTGTTTTTATGTAAGATGATTTGTTTCTCCAATTTGTCAGGGAAGGAAAAGTGGTCAGTACTTGTTCATCTTCGCTTACCTCTGTTTCGGCCTAGTTATTCGCAGCATCGACATCGTCAAGCTATTTTGTGGATTTTTCATAATCGTGATTATACAAAGTGATGTTTCGTGCAAGAGAATTTTTTTCAGAAAATTTTCGTCTGTAATTTTGAGCCAAAGGTAATCTTCGTGATAGAATTTAAGAATCACTGAGTTTTTCTATGATGACCAATAATTAGCGAACACGTGTAGTGTGCCTTCATCTGCTGTAATCGGTTCTAGCGCGTGCACCAAGCCAGCATAGCCTTTGAGATTTGTTTCTGATATTTTCAAGGAGCGGTTCCTAGTTAACTATTGGTGTTGGACTTGCAGCCCACAATTTGCGATGCACTAACAGTATATGAATTATTAATTCGTGCTTTTGTTTTGCCGCAGTGAAGGAGCTAGTCATGATTTCAAAAGTGGCCAGTACGTCAGACGCGTGTAATTATCGTATGTGTGTGCGTGAATGGGGGCACAAATTTGTACTGTTGAACAGGAAAATATGCGGGGAAGTTCGTCAACGTTCACAGGGAAATATCTCCAAATAAAGGAATTTTCATGTCTCTGAAGGGGAAGTATTCGGCGTAGTAGAGAACATAAGTGGTAATCACTGCCTTAAACTTTTGTATATTTCGATTTTTTAGGTCGAAATGGATTCATGTAAATTCTAAATATAGTAACTCTTGTCGAACGTCTTCAGTATATAGCGTTGTCTATTGCAGAAAGTTACGCTTTAAGCATTGTTCATTTCAACTGTTAGTCTATTTTGCGCAGCTAATAAGTCGTGATGACATAGTGTTTAAAAAGTGTAGCAAGAGGGCATTCGTTTCAATTTCAACGTAGGTCACATTTTTGTGGGATCGAAAGCAAGAATGTTCGTATGCTTGAGCAGCATGACGTGATTTTCTAAATTTTGAAAGCGAAAGAAAAAACAAAAAAGTAAGCAAGAAGCCTAATTTCAGCGTGCATTGTACCTTGTGTAACAAGCAAACTGAGCTATAGTGTGTCAGTACACCTTACCAGGGCCACACTTCCCTTCTGTAGTTCAGGCTCATGTCGTAGTATGACCATTACGCAGGTGTTATACAGGATACCCCAGCTATCCTTAGCCGGAGCTGAAAAATGGCCGACACACGCAATTACGACATGCCCAAATGCATGTTGCTGACCGTTGCCTGAAGTTAGTCAGGCTACCTTTTGTGTTCTAAAAGATTGTTTAATTAGATGTGTCTAATATTTAACCTTTAATAAAACGAAGATGGATGAAAATTTTCAATGAAAAAGTTGTAGATCTCTTGCAAAATGTCCGATTACACAGTTTCGAAACATTAATCTGTTAATTATAGGTTTTTTCTGCTAACTACAAATGCACACTAAATGCAAAAAGACCACGTGACAAACCCACTCATGCTCATTGTGCACACGATCATAGGTGCTCCCTAACATTCCGCATTGAGCTATCTCGACAGGGTCGCAACGATGGTGGTGCCTTTACGAGGAAGACGTTTTGCAAGCCGCCACAAAGTCGATAACTGCTGCGACTGCTTATCGCTGTCATGGACCAGTGCGAGGGAAGCACATCGTTCATAAACCTCCCAACCTCGGCCAGAGTGCGCTGCGCCACGCGCGTTTGGCCGCCTTTCTAGCGAAAGCTGGTTGGTCGGTACCCCACTCCCGCCTTCTGCCTGCGCTGTTTTAGCGCGTTCATGCGCTCTTCACGCACTGTTGTGTGGTCGCCCTGAACGTGCAGTGCCCATCTGACTTGCTCCGAAGAATTAAAAAGATTATAAAGGCGTTTTCACGGTGTTAATCTTATCGGAACCGAGAGCGATTCTTGACAACTTTTGATTTGATTTGTGGGGTTTAACGTCCCAAAACCACCATTTGATTATGAGAGACGCCGTAGTGGAGGGCTCCGGAAATTTTGACCACCGTGCACCCAAATTTGAGTACACGGGCCTACAACATTTCCGCCTCCATCGGAAATGCAGCGGCCGCAGCCGGGAATCGAACCCGCGACATGCGGGTCAGCAGCCGAGTACCTTAGCCACTAGACCACCGCGGCGGGGCGATCTTGACAGCTTTTGAGGGACCACATATGGCAAACCGGTGTCTTTGAGCGAGAGCTATGTATCATGCTAACTAATCGGTGAGTGTTGCTTGCCAGACCTGCCATTAAACTATAAGCGTAAACCACCGCATAACTCTGTTTTCACTGAGTGGCAACGAGAGGTCAACAGCCATCAGCTGAACAAAACACTTGCAAGGCTGATAGTACGGTATTTTAACAGTGATGTATAAGGCTAGCAAGCTCCACCGCTTTCGCACTACCAGTGGTTGTCCTGGAAAGCCAAAGCCCAATCACGTAATGTACAGCGGTTGCCTATTTGCAGTAGTTTCAGTTTGCAAACACGCTTTCTCTTAGTATGAGTCCGGCCATCGCGTGTATTTCAGGTAATACTTTGTAGTACTGTACACGACTAAAAAAATTCAAAGCAACGAGACCACGGAGTATCGGCGAACTGCCAAACTCAACTCTTTACACCTTCGCTTCTCGCTCTGCTTGTATTGGAAGGGGTAGAACTTAACAGGCAGTTTTCAGGTGTTCGTTATGTTTAAAGATTTGTAGCAGCTAACAATGCAGCAGTATAGTGCGGCCGGCTTTTCATGATGACAAAGCAGAGGTGCCGATAGCATACAAAATTCGAGATAAGCGCTCCAAGGCACACGTTTTCCGTGCGCGCAATGGCAAAGCCCAGCAAGCGCGGCCCGTCCGAGCGACCGGTGCTTTGCCCTCTTCCGCTAGGGCGTCAAATGGCGCTGCGCAAACTTGAGCATGTCTTCTCTATACGCGGAACGTTAGGGAGCACCAGAATCACGGCACGTGTTGGCGCACTAGTGGGCTTGTCACGTCGTATTTTTTTGTCTTTCGCAAGCATTTGTAGTTATCAGAAAAACACCAATAATTACCATATATAAAGTTCACAACTGTCTAATCAGACGCTTTCCAAACCTATCTGCAACTTTCCCATCAAAATTTTCTATTCCTCTTCGTTCCTTCAAAAGTTAGGTAAATAAAGAGGTCTTATTAAATGATATTTTAGAACAAAAATTGTATGACTAACTTCAGCCAACTATCAGCAACATGCATTTAATCGCGTCGTAATTGCGTGTGTCGGCATATTTTTAACTTTGGCTAAATTTAGCTGGGGCACAGGGATTATGCAATGATACTCAGTGTTCTATAAAAGGTCAGTTGCATAATACATTAGGTGATTACGTTAAATGAAAGCATGTGACCTTTTAACCGTAGAACTAGCCAATCAAAAATAAAGTGAATCTCAACCAGTCCCGCATACAATACAATAGTGTAAAACATCTGCTATTACTACCTGGTAATTGTTCAATTCACATAAAATAATATACTATATTACCTAGTTAAGAGGTGATGCTTTCCAATATTTGGAGAGCATGCACGGATTCAAAGCTGCTGGTGAGGGTGATGTGACATCAGATCTGCTGAAAAATGGAGGACAGATTGTGTTAAAAACTAGTCATCCTGTTTACGAGGTGCCTCCTCACGGGAAGAGTACCAGAGTCTTGGAAGAATGCTATCATCCTAATACATAAGAAAGGAGATGACAAGGACTTGAAGAATTACAGGCCGATCAGCTTGCTCTTCATATTATACAAGCTATTTACAAAGGTAATTGCTAACAGAGTTAAGAAAACATTCGAATTCAATCAACCAAAGGAACAAGCAGGATTTCGAACAGGCGACTAAACAATCGACCACATTAATCCTATCAATCATGTAATAGAGGAATGCTCAGAGTATAGCCAACCACTATACATGGCCTTCATAGATTACGAGAAGGCGTTTGATTGAGTAGAAATATCAGCAGTCATGCAGACACTGCAAAATCAGGGCGTCGATGAAGCATATATAAACATCCTGGAAGAAATATACAGGGGATCAACTGCTACCATAATACTCCATAAAGAAATTTACAGAATACCAATCAAATATGGTGTAAGGCAGGGGGATACAATCTCTCCAATGCTATTCAGCGCGTGTTTACAGGAGGTTTTCAGAGGCCTAGAATGGGAAAAGTTAGGTATAAGAATTAATGGAGAATACCTTAGTAACCTGCGCTTCGCCGATGATATTGCATTGCTGAGTAACTCAGAGGATGAATTGCAACTCATGATTACGGAGTTAGACAAGGAGAGCAGGAAGGTGGTTCTTAAAATTAATCTGCAGAAAACGAAAGTAAGGTACAACAACCTCGGAAGAGAGCAGCGCTTCGAGATAGGCAATAGTCGACTTCAAGCTGTAAAGTAATATATCTACTTAGGGCAGGTAATAACCGCGGAGCCTAACCATGAGATTAAAGTAACTAGAAGAATAAGAATGTGGTGGAGTACAATTGGCAAGCACTCTCAATTTATGCAAGGTAGATTGCCACTTATCCCTCAAGAGGAAGGTGTATAACAGTTATTTTGCCGGTACTTAGCTACGGTGCAGAAACCTGGAGACTTACAAAGAGGGTTCAGCTTAAATTGAGGACGACGCAGTGAGCAATAGAAAGAAAAATGGTAGGTGTAACCTTGAGCGACAAGAAGAGAGCAGAGTGGATTAGGGAACAAACGGGGGTTAAGGATATCATAGTTGAAATCAAGAAGAGTATATGGACATGGGCCGGGCATGTAGCGCGCAGACAGGATAACCGCTGGTCAGTAAGGGTAACTAACTGGATTCCCAGAGTAGGCAAGCCGGTTAGAGAGAGACAGAAGGTTAGGCAGGCAGATGAGATTAAGAAGTTTGCTGGTATAAATGGGCAGCAGCAAGCACAGGACCAGGTTAACTGGCGGAACATGGGAGAGGCCTTTGTCCTGTAGTGGACGTAGAAAGACTGATGATGATGATCATGATGACCTAGTTAAGAGGAGCGCTTTTACAACTATGCGAATCGTCATATATATGTATTTGGAGGAAGGTTGCAGTTTCATATTGCCTTATAGGAAATTTAATTGAGTGGTTGGGCATTAAGGGTGTGTAATACTAGGGTGTGCAGTTCAAAGTTTTTGAAGGTTTGATTAATTCGTGTTGTATAAAACGTGTATATCGGAATGCTCATGTTGCTTGTTTCAGTGTCTCTCAAATTGTCATCGTGCTTTTTGCACGCCACCTCCCGGGATTTATTTAGGCCTTTCCGTCGCCTCTGTCTGTCATGTTTGATATGTTCGAACCCCTACATCCGGGATTTATATCTGCATGAGTAGCATTTTCACCGAAGCAAACGAAATTTTCAAAGACGTGTTTGTTTTATTTCATTGTATTTATTTATTTATTCGCTACAGTAATGTTGTGGCACAGCCAGGAAAAAAATGCTGATCAGTCAGCCTGGGGGTGTCTTGGCCACTCCACGCGTACGTGAGTTCAAACGGTAGTTGTTAACAGGAGAAAATTCACACATTATACATTGAATATGGCTCATCTGCATTCGAGAAAGAAGAGTGTTTCCACAGACAAATGAAGAAACTTTCCAAACCTTTTATTTTCTCAATAAATGAAAACGAAATCACATCGAAGACGATGTTTGGTAAACAAGTTTATTGTAGGGACTTTGCAATAAACAGCTTGTGTAGTTTTAAATCAAGAGTTGAGTAATGTAAAAAGGCTGTTCTTCTCATATTGTTTCAAGCAATGTTGATAGCCTGAACTGAAGCATGCGGTTACCGTACTTTGTGCGACCTTTTCTAATTACTAATTTGGCTGATTTGCGTATAGCGTATTTCATCAAGGTGGTCTGTTCCCCTGCCGAAGATGGTAGAGTAATTTTTTATTAAAACATATATTTAGCGGTGACATAGATTATAGTAGTTAAAGATGGAATGAAGTGGCATTGTCTTGGGTCTCTTGAAGAGGTCCTTCGCGTGGAAGCATACTTACTACTCGAATCATATATACGTTCTTGGGACACACCCACCTTATTGATTGCCTTTGCGGTAGTACCGCCAAAGAGCAATTCAGTTTTGGTTCAAAAAGATCGATGTACTGGACCAGATTGCCACTTTAGGAACTTTAATAGGGCCTTGTTGGCACAAATGTCCGAATTGAAATTACCAGTGCAAACAAAGAACATATCCCACAAATGAAAAAAGTTACAAATACGAGCGCTTACTATGAACCGCTTTATATATTCATATGTCAATGCATATTTCCGTGCAAATCAGCCATACCGTGCATGTTTGCACACTTGTCTGTTTTACTTGCCATTTTTTTGTTTTGTACGCATGCGCCGTGAGGCTAATTTGCACATAAATATGCACTGTCATATGAAGGAATAAAGCAATTTACAGTCAATGCTCATGTGTGTAGTTTATTTTCTTGGTGGGGTGTGTTCTCTGTTTGCACTTGTAATACTGATTCAGAGATGCTTTGGGGGCATTCAAAAGAGAAGTATCGTATCAATTTACTGATTGATATGTGTTGTTTAGCGTCCCAAAACCACCACATGATTATGAGAGACGCCGTAGTGGAGGACTCCAGAAATTTCGACCACCTGGGGTTCTTTAACGTGCACCCAAATCTGAGAACACGGGCCTACAACATTTCCACCTGTATCAGAAATGCAGCTGCCGCAGCCGGGATTTGAACCCACGAGCTGCGGGTCAGCAGCCGAGTACCTTAGCCAGTAGACCACAGCCGCGGGGCGAAGTAGCGTATCAAGAGTATTTCTGCATAAGTGATTGATTAGGTGGTGAACCTGGTCATCTGATGTCATTTCTTCATTGAAATGAACGCCTGAAGGTTTTTATTGATGGAACAAGCCTAATTTATGCTCTATTTATTGTTATTATTGCCCATTGAAGAGTCTTGGCCGGCGGTCAAAGCAAGACTGCCTTTTTTTTTTTCAAATGTTGACATTTAAGTGATTTTGAGTAGTTCAGTAAATTATTTCATTAGTACTTCGTTAATTTTATATCTAACTCTATTTCCGAGCTCCTCCCCCAAAATTTATAATTTGCCTATATAACGAATTAGGTTGCATCATGATGGCTGTATCACTGATGATTATTCGAATTATGATCGCTCAAAGGAGTTTAACAAGCTGTCTTCGTTTAAATGAATGCAGAGGAAGTTCTAGGCGTGGCGGGACGTGAAGTGCCTTTTTCCTGCGGCAGCTCACAGTTCCCAAGTTTCGCTGAGGACGACGAGCCCAGTCTCGTTCTCTGGTTCCATGAATAATCGGCCATGCCCATCCTCAGTGCAGACGCACGTCGGATGGTGGACTTATGAGCACTAAGGGGAGCGTTTGCATTGTGATGATGCTGAACACATGGATACCTTTAAACAAGAGCTCTAGACAGAGCGCAAGGCTCACTGTTTAAATTGAACTGCTTTGTTTTGATAATAGAACTTACCTGTTCCATTCAACTACGTTAGCCTTCAGCGCCACCTCACAGGTCCGGATTAAGACTTTAGCCACGGTAGCAGCGAATGAGATGTTGAGCTCTACTCGTTATTATTTAGTTTGGTAGAGACCTTTACCAAAAGTGTACAACGGTTCGATTGTCAGTGTGCTGTGACACTGTTTTGTATTGCAAATATTTTCTTCGGAAACCCACAAGAAGCTAATAGGTTTTTCTTTCTGAGAAATTCGTACGGATTTCCTTGTGGCTTCATGCCAGAATTACGGGGTTGTCTAACTTTTCTTTCTCACCTATTCTGTGTTATCACCGTTCGCGTGTAGTGAAGACTTTTGCTGCTGAGCTTCGTCAGTTTTACTAGTTGCGCTTCATAATATTGTTGCCAAAGGTGAGTCCTTCCGGTGGGATATTTTTTTGCGTTTCACAGTGCTTGATTCTCTACTTGGATAAAGCAATGTGTATGTGTACTGAATTCCATGTTGAGACGCAGTTTTACTGTTTGAACTTTTGAAGCTGTTACAACAATTGACTGGGAAGAACGAGGAGAGGGAATATCAAGGAGACAGCTAAGAGGAGTGGCTTCTTTCTGGAAGAGAAAGTGTCTGAAGGGATATAAAACAGACTTCGGGTTCCAGTTCTAACGCTCTTACAAGAGTTCCTGGTAACTTCACAAATGCTTTAGTAGCTTTCTTTAGCCGCATGTGCTAAAACACTTCGTGTCACATGTCATGCTTAAGATGATTTTGGGCGCTGTAGTATTAAGAAAAATTGATGGAATGGAGCGTGCACTTCGGAGCACCCGATGCAAAGAAATGTAATCATGTGAGGAAGCAACTGGTGCCTGCTGACAAAATAATCGATTCGGAAACGCGAAACGGACCAAGAGATAAATAAATATAAATGTCATGTCGCGAAGTATGAAGAGTGTAAACAAGGAGCGGCTTTGAGGTAGAACCGTGTGCTGGCCGCTTTGAGAAAAATCACAGTTTAGCTTCAAGAGTTGTTGAAGAAATAGAAGAAAATACAGTGAAGCGAGGACATAATAGAGAAGGAGTAGGCTGTCTATTGACATGTTCTCGGACACGTGTGTGGCAGCGCTGAATTGTAGGAACGGCAATCGAGAAAAAAAAGAAACAATGGCAAAAATCTACAGTAAACAACATCGTACCTGTGAAACACGGAAGACACTGACATGCTGTTAGAAGACATGCTCACCAGTGCATTTAGTTTGTCTCGGCGCACTGAATTGACAAAAGAAATAATAAGGGCGACAAAAGCAGCGAGGATTGTGCCAGAAGTCGTTCGTCAAGCCTGCCGGGAAGAATCTTATGTCAGGAGATGAAAGTCAACGGGACCTGACGGGTGAGAAAAGCCGAAGCAGAGTCGGGCGTCAGATTTATTTGCCACCCAGGAACTACGAAACGGCATTTCGTAAGAGATGTTGCTGCGCCAAGCACATAGTCACACGTATATAACGAAGTTCGGTGCTTGGAGATTTACACTTTCATAGGTTATATGTAGTAAGAAATAACAAGCTTTCTAAAATTTTCCCTCAGGTATCAGCCTGGCTTCTCACCTGATTTGCTACTTGAGGTGCCAGGTGGTGACTCTGATACATATAGTGATCACATATACGCCCAAATAGTACGTAAGTTGTAAACACGCATGAAGTTCAACTGTACTTAGATGTGCACCTTGCAAACCGTAGTTCCGAAGAACACGACTTCATTGATGACAATTCGCCCCGGCTTTATCGTCACAAAATTGAACGAACCTAATTTGCTTTCGCTTCTGTTCGAACAATCATGGAGTAGAAAAACATTGCGCTCACACTTTTATGTACTCGCCAACTGCGGAGCAAACTTCGGCTTTATGACCACCGAGGGTAACTAAACGAAGTCAAGCGTTGCCAACAGCAGAAAAGCTTGAAGGTACACAAAAATTTTGGATCTTATTCAGTCTCGTAGTTTTATCTTGTTCTTTTTTTGTTCTTTTGTTTTTGTTGATCCCTTTTTTATGCATTTCAGAGCCTTTTCACAGTTGGTTTTTGCTGGAGTATTCTAGCATTGAAAATTGTTTTTCCTTTTCTAATATCAGGCTTTACTATGTTCTCTTACCTCAGAGCACGTTAGCATTACGGAATCATTATCGAGTACCCCTTGAAGAGCGGGTTCATCCTTGCCGCACATTTATTTCTTCTGTTCTGGTTGTTTTTTTTTGTTTTTTTAGACAGCAAAGCTATTTTTTCGAGTAAATACTCAGCTTCGGCAGGCTCATAAGGAATGGGGGCCGAGCTTCATGATTAACATGTCTATTCAGGTTAACCTCTCACGAACGTGCACAGGTGACACCGTGAGAGTGATGGGGCAACCCTGCTCGTAATATACCGTCATAAATTCATGATTTCGCCCGCTTTTGCGTATGGTTATTCTTGCTTGGTGCTATGTCTGTCCTGTCAAAACGGGACACTGTGTTGTGTTACAAGAGTATCGACAGAAAGAAAAAAAAGACACCGAACCAAAATTCTATCGCGCGCACCTTTTCTGTATGACAAGCCAAGATGGCAAAACAAAGGGCTGGAAAATTTCGTCATAGCCTTGTCATGGTGTTCTAGGGGCTAAAATACTCGGCTGCTTAACCGCAGGTCACAGGATTGAATCTCGGCTGCGGCGGCTGCATTTCTGATGGAGGCAGAAATGCTGTGGACCCGTGTGCTATAATTCGGGTGCACGTTAAAAAAACCTAGGTGGCCGAAATTTCAGGAGCCCTTCAGTACACGACGTCTCTCATATTCATATGGGGGTTTTGAGACGTAAAACTAAAATTATCAATCAAAATGTCGTCACAACACCTAACTGAACGGGTGCTGTTACAGCCGGTGTGGTGCTTTTGGAGGAATCGCCTATGATCGTGTGGGTGGTGGGAAATCGACGATAAAAAAAAGTGTACCAGTGTGCTTGGAAAAATGAATCAAGCATGACTCATCGAAGTAGTCAGAAAAGATGCGTTTGAGGTATCTATATATATATTTGCACATTTTGTCATAGTATTCATGCAAAAAGTGAATAAAGCCTGAACATAGAATGATATACTTTTTTGTTCATTGGAATAAAACATGCTAAGCGAGTAAATATTATTCATGGTTGGCAAAATTACGGGAGGCGTTACTGAGTTGAAACCGTTCAAGTCTAACTCGCAGGTCTTTCGAATTACGCTTGTATCACTTTTCAATGGTAGTAGCATGACGGTGCTGCTCACGTTTTCATTTCCTTTGTGTTGGCTTGCAAATGATTGATCCTTAATCTTCATGTTGACTGCGCAAATAATTGTTGGTCTCTAGCAAGCTCGTGATTTCTTGCTCAATTCACATGGGAGAAGATAGTGTAGGCTTCTAGAGAACTGGTGACTTCTTTTGGAAATATTCTCAAAACAAGCAATACTGCCGGTCCTGTCCTGACAGACGCAAATCAGTTTCGTTGGCTAGAACAAAAGCAACCACTACACCTCGAGCTATAGCACATAAAAACGTTTTACTCGTTCTCAGTTTTAGGCGTACTTAAAAGCCCATATTATTATCCGCATCATCCCGCGTGTGATAGTTATCTTCAATGTCGGCGGAGGTGAATCATCACCGTTGTATATATGATCGAAAACTTTTGCCTGCAACTCGAGCTCACAGAATTGTTGCACGTAAGGTTGATTCTAGTCGCAGATTCGTATACGCCAATAAACGCTGTGTTGGATCTCTTCGTTCCAGCAGAGGGCACCCGAATGAAATCTGCTAACGGAACACAGCCGCCTCCACCACAATAAATGGCAAGGCGCGCTGGCGCATGCCTCAAATTCTTTACGTTTTTGTGCCATTTGGCCATTCACGTGTGCGGTCGGAGGCTCTGGAAGTACGTTGCATGGGTCATTTACTACGCCACACTCTGGGATGCTTTTGACCTCCGGTTGATTTGGTCGCTTTTCGCGGAGCAGAGAGGAGAGAGCTGCTTCGTCGGTTGAATCTGGTGGCGGAGACGCTCAGGATCGGCCAATGAAACATACAGGAAGTACACTCAACGGACCAATGAAAATATAGTTACACCGCAAGAAGCAGAAAAACTGCCATCAGAGCTACACTTGAAATTTACTATATATCTGTTATGTCAGCCGAAGTGAAATCCTTGGAACATATAGTTTATAGGATTCAGCTGATTCGATTTATCCGGGCAGTTACTATAGCGCTGGTCAAAAAGAGGGGCTCAAATGCATTTAGAGCAAACATCCGCTCTAGTTAAACCTTCTTAGTGGGCGACGTTCACGCACAAAAAATTACAACTCACTCGTTTATTCAGTGAGCTAGCCTATATACCACCTTAAAGGCGTAAGCCGAACGACGGCATAAAAGCAGTGCTAAGGCAGAAGTAGTCATCTGGATCAGTTCATTCAGTGAGCTCGTTATCTAATCTCGCATCAATTATCTCACATAGCACCATCCTATCACCTGCATCAAAGGAGCAGCTTAAATTATGGAGGTGCGAGCTTTTACTCATTAAAAACGTCGAGACTGCACTGTTGTTTCGTGGTGTTCAGCAAACATCTTTTAAACCAGCTATTGATGAAAACGAACGACGTCCAGAAACTTCGTAACTAGTTGAGCGCGATAAAAATATCTATTCAACGTGCACGCTTTTGGGGCGCCTGATCATTGAATTACGACCCCGACGCTACTTGCGACGGGCCAGTAAGCCGGGGCCTTTAGAAATGAGCTGACGGGGTTTTCGGGCAGAGGCTTTTCCACGCCCGGATTGGTGCGGCGCGCTTTTGAAAAGCCGGCTTCATAAGAACAGCGTGTGAGTCAGCCGACGTATTAATTAGCCCCTTCGAGAGCGAAGTCTGCCGGAGGTAAACAAAGCGCAACTGACTCCGCACTGTAAACACGTTATAGCCTTTTGAAATGTTTGTGGCTCGTGTTCCACCGTCCGCATCAAACGTAACAAGTGAAACACCCTTTAAAATTAGGTTTTCACTAACACCCTTGTCTCCGGTGCTTTTGTAGGGTCTCTGGGGAGTTTTCGTCTTCCCGTTTGGACACCAGCGTGCTAAGAGGATACGTAGAACAAGATGGCGGTGCCTATTGAAGCGAAAGCTGTCCACTTTGAATGTTTCTAGCGGTCATCATGCTTTATTAAACTCATTCATTGACAGATATTGCTAGTATTTGATTTAAGATTGATTGATAAAGCTTCGCTAACTGTGTATCACCGACAAAATAGCCTCGTTTTTGAGATACATGGCCGATTTGTGTTAGCAGAAGGATTAACAAGGTTTCTTCACGAAGTAAAAGGGGTCAAAAGAGGGGGTTTACGAGGTAACGCTGGTGGTTTTATTTACCTAGATTTGGGAGCTTGAATGGAGCACAGCGGAAGTTTTCCTGCTTCTTTTGAAAGCCTTAAGAACGCCCATTTATACGCGGCCGAAAAAGAAAGTATTTCAAGCACTAAATTAGAGTTTAGGAGACATTTATTCAAATAATTCATCGCAGGGACATATTAGAAAACGTACATTCACGCATTCACGCACAAGCATGGCATTTCCATACAAGTACGCACGACACATGAATCGAACTCGCGACCACCCACACTGAAAGCAAACACGATAGGAAGGATGAATGAATGTATCCGGCTGTGCCCTTTAGATCGAGTGGTGGCTCACGGCACCTAGCGATAAAGTTAGGTACTATCACTGTGTGTTGAAGGATTGAATTTCACTTGCACCTCCATTGTAGCCACCAATCAGTTAGCCTCCTCCTGGTTATTTCTACCCGTTTAAATTCTATTTTGCCTTCACTGCCCCTAACCCCCAATGCTTTGAAAAACTCGGCACCATTATCTTTGACTATAGAATGGAACCCTTCACAGAACATTATTAAATGTTCAGCCGTTTCTGACTACTCTCCACACGCACTACATACCGTGTCTATGCCTTCGTATTTTTCTCGGTACGTCTTCGTCCAGAATACTCCCGTTCTAGCCTCGAAGAGCAGAAAACTACCCCGAGAAATATTGCAGATCTTTTCACTTGCAATTTTCTGCTTAAAAGTTTGGTAGGTCTCCAATGATGATTTTGTAAGCATTCCCATCTTCTACATGTCCCTCTGTTTCCTTCGCCGTATTCTTAACCAATATTTCCTTTTGGCTTGGTATTCTGCTGTTGTCTAAATAATTGCTTGACAACTTGTGAGTTCGCCCTCCTCCATTTAGTATCAACATTCTTCACGTACAAGTAGCTGGAAACTTTCCTAGTTCAACGCTCCTCAAATTCTATCTTGCTGCTAGTTTCCCTTCACTGAAACGATGTCTGTGCCATGTCACCCTGTACCTCCTGATTTGGAATGTTTCCGTGTGCTCTTAAAGCAAGTATACCTGTGCCACATTGTTTAATTTCTAACCTTGTTTGAACTTCTGATTTGATGTACAAGACCGCATTGCCGAACGTCCAACCCGGTACCATGACACCTTTCCGAATCCCTCTCACAACGTTATACTTATTGTAGTTCACTACGTAGTGCCCTACGTTTCATTCCAGCTGCATTCCTTGTGCCCTTAGTCATTACGTATCTTTCGTGCTCCCTTAGATACTCAGCACCGGTATTTATTCATATGCCTAAATATTCGTTTTTATCAACTAATTATAGCGTGACTTCCTGTATTTTACGCTCACTGCCTTTGCTATCATTAAAATGATGATTGTAGATTTTCCCTGCTAAGCTTCAAATTCAACCTTACCTACTTCCCTCATTACCACAGATGTCTATCAATCCCTGCCGATCTTCCTTGTTATCGACTATTATTACTATATCATCTGCATACATATATGCTGGTAATAAGTGTTCAATGTGTGTTCTTTCCTTGCCAAAAGAGAGGCTGAAGCCCAGTCGACTCCCCTCTATTTTGGCTTCTAGTCCCTGGAGATACAGCATAAATAACAAAGGGGACAAGGGACATCCCTGTCGAAGCCCGCGTTCTCTCTATAGCTTCAGATACCTGTTCTTCCCATTTGTTAACTGCCTTGTTACTTTTAGAGATACCTTTAGAAGATTATTTATTCCATCTACCACACCTAATGTGTCCAGTATTCCCCACGAGTGTGGCAGCTTGGGCTAGTTGGTATGACATGACGATAGTTATAGCGCGAGAACAGAACGACGACAAAGAGACAAGAAGCACTGGGGTCCTTCGTGTGCTTTTTGTCTCTGTGTCGTCGTTCTGTTCTCGCGCTATAACTATCCTCCCCACAAGTCTTCTTGAATCACACTATCGTAAGCTCCCTTGATATCTAAAAATGCCAGCCACATGGGCCTGTGTTCTTTTCCCGCTATTGCATTACACTGCATCAATCAAAACAGATTGTCTTCCAACCTCCTTTGTTTACGGAAACCATTTTGTAGTTCTCCCAGCACCCCCTCATTCTCCACCCATGTCTGTAGCCTTTTCTTGACTATCTGCATCGCCAGCTTGTAAACTACTTATGTCAGTGTTATAGGACGGAAGTTGTTTATATCGGCTCTGCCCTCCTTCACTTTATAGATCCAGCTCATCCTGCTTAGTTTCCAGCCATTGGGAGCTTCACCATCCATTATTGCTTTCCTCGCTGCTTCTCTTAATGTTTGCTGAAAGTTTGGTCCTAGTTTCTTTATCAGTATGATTGGGATGCCGTCAGGGCCCGTTGATTTGCTTTTGGGAACCCTTTCTCCGCCCTTTCCCACTCTCGTTGTTCCAGTGAAGCCACTGAGCTTATTCGTTCATCCGCATCTGCTGCGGTACACGAAGCGTTTTCTTGGTGTTTATATTTATCTGTCATCAATGTTTTTATATATTACGTTGCCTCATCTCCTTCTAGTCTGACCCCTTGTACTGTAGGTATAAACCTCAGTTTAGTGCTTGCCTCATTACTCAGAGAATCGAGATGGTTCCAAAATTTTGCTGCTGTTTTTCTGTTTTTTTTTTTGTTGTGTTCCGCCATCTATTGGGCCCCCTTTCTTGAAATCTTGTCAGCGATTGAATCGCACAATTCCCTTCTGCGGCTCCAAAAGTAATCCCATTTGCTGTTGACATCTTCTTCCGGTTCACTCCTCTTTAGCATACCTGTGTTACCTGGATGCTTCCTGACGTCCTGCTATGGCTCTCTTCACTTCCTAATCCCACCAGATCTTGGGTTTATATCTGCTTTTCACGGTTGATTTGACTCATACCTTAGCAAGCTCTAACTCAAACAATCGAGTTGTATTTCTGTACGTTCATTCTATTTTAGTATCCTCGGTGATTACTTTCTCAATCTCTTTAAATGCTATTTCTATCTGCCTTTCTGAATAAATATTACCGTGCGGTGGCTCACCATTCCAATTTAATTTCTCTTCCAGGACTCAGCTTGATACGTTTGTGACCGCTACGTAAGCTTCTGGACCCATATTCATCTATGTTCATCACCCTTAGCCGATCATACGCGCATTATTGCGTAATCTATCTTCGACTGCAGACTTCCCACCTCCCATGTGATCGGCCCTTCGCATTTGTCGGTGCTTTCGCAAATGAATAAATTATGCCTTTCTCACATATCCATTAGCAATCTGCCTGTTGGGCTAGTATATTGATCCATATCTTCTAAGTGCGCTTTTAGGACCGGCGCCTGGCGTGGCAACGCCGGCGTGACGCGACGAAATGAACGCCGGTGAGCACAAGCAACGCGTCACGTCGAATCGTATCGGCGCTTTTACTGTGGCGGTAGGGGTGAAAAAAAATTGCCCGCAGCTTCCCTCGGGGGAACACTGAGGAGGATGCGGAGTATATAATTGGTTAACGGGGTGTTAAAGTGCGACTTACTTGGGTGGATGGCTAAATTGGTTAACGTGGTTGTGAAATGGGGTGTTAAATTGCGACTTACTTGGGTCGCTGGCTAAATTGGTTAACGTGGTTGTAGGAGGGGTGGTAAATGAGTGAACACGTACGACACGTATGCGAAAGGGCGGTGTTTATTTATTGCGACGAACTTTGAGCACGATGGCTTTTTGCTTCCCGTTTTCGAAAGTCCGGGTCCTCTTGTCGACGCTTACGTTTCAAAGCGGCCGAATCCGGTGCTGCTCCTCGACGCTGACGTCTCTCAGCGGCTTCACGTTCTTTAAGTTGAGAATCTTCCGCTCGACGCCGACGTTTACGTTCGGCGTCGCGAGCTCTTCTTCGCGCTGCCTTGTCTTCGGACGACGACTTGGTTGCGGTTCCGCCTACACTTTGGCCGGCGCTGGTCGAAGGGACGTCGATCATCGCGACCTCGGACGTCGACGCGCCGTACAAACCAACCGACGAGCGGCAACTGAGCGAGCGAGCACCGACCTTGAGTATATATACAGCGCGACGGCGCATGCACTGTCAGCTGTCGAATGTTCGAGAAGGGGGAGAAGCGCAACGGCGCATGCGCGCGCGTCAGCTGCCGATGTTCTCGAAGCGCGACGGCGCATGCGCGCACGTCAGCTGCCGATGTTCTCGAAGCGTGACGGCGCATGCGCGCTACATTATACAGCTAGCGAATGTTCGTGAAGAGGAGAAGCGCACGCGGTGTGTAGAGGAGGAAGGGTGCACAGATGGTGGAGGAGTGAAGCGCGCGCGGTGTGTAGAGGAGGAAGGGATGCACAGATGGTGGAAGAAGGAGGAGGAAGCTTGCGGACGGCGCCGCACTACAAGCCTCGAGTATTAGATGCTCCGCATCTAAAACTTTATTCGTCAAAAGGCCAAAAAGTAAAATATTATTCAAAAAAATAAAAAGCAGCGTTGTGGGCAGCCTTCAGACTGCCGGTTGTGGCGTCCAGCCAGTGTCTAGCTGCGACTTGTTCCGCCCAAACCACCAGCCGAAGTTGCAGGTCCTGCCTGGTGCTGGACAAAGCAGCCTCCCACTGCTGCGGATTTCTGAGGTTCCAAGAGTCAGAGGGCAAGTGTGCCAGACAAGAGCATAATATGTGCTCATGGTTGGCGATTGAGCTGCCACATGAGCGGCAGGCTGTTGAGTACGTTTCGGGGTGACAGAGGGCAAGACGTGCAGGTGTAAGGAAGGTGTGGACCTTAAGTTAGCGCCACAGGTGTTGTTGGTGCTAGGAAAGGAATTAGTGTGGTGAAGGGAAGGTGAGCCGGGAGAGGCGGTAGTGCAATGTCGTGGTACGTGAGGAGCGCGTCTCCCCTATTCCATCCCGGCGGGGGCGGGCTTGATAGGTCTGTAGAATAGCTAGCAATAGAATTGGCCACCTCGTTGCCTGATGATGCGCGTGAGCGGGTACCCAGGTGATATAAATGGGGCGAAAGGAAATGGTGCCAGACCGCAGGATGCGTGCTACCGGGGGTGCCACCCATCCTACCGCGTAGTTGTACACCTCGGGTTTAGAGTCCGAAAAAAGTGTATTCTGAGGAGGTTTATGTAATGGCGAGGGCAATAGCTGCCTCTTCAGCCTCAACAGAGGTGGAAGTACAGACAGAGGCGGTACTGATAGGTCGGAGGGAGTTGTTGGTGACTGCGAGGGTGTGGGCTGCGTATTGGTGATACGGGGCGGCATCCGCATAAGCCAAGTCGGGTTTCCGTCCGAACTTACGCCAGAGCGCGGAGGCTCGCGTTGGTCTACGGGAGGGGTGGTGTTCTGGATGCATATTCTTTGGGAGAGGATCGGTGGCTCTAAAGAAGACGTGGGAACGGATGGGCAGTGACATGGGAAGAGGCAAGAGAGGGGAAAGTTCAAGGGTAGAGAGAAGCGCGCGACCCCACCGTGTGCGAGAAAGATAGAGGAGCTGGGTCGTGCGATGGGGCTCCGTCAACTTCATGAAGGATTTGTGTCCACCCATCGACAGTGGCCGATTCATTGAGGTAGATTTGGGAAGAGACAGGGCCGACTTATACGCCTGACGTATAAGGCAGTTAACTTTGTCTTCCTCGGTGCGCGAAAGGAAGATATACGGTAGAGAATAAACAAAGCGGCTGAGAACAAAGGCCTGAACCAGGCGGTGGAGGTCGTGTTCGCGCATGCCGTGGTGGTGGTTCACAACGCGGCGTATGAGGTGCATAGTCTGGTGTACAGCCTTGCTGAGTTGAGTGATAAGGGCAGTGTGCTTGTCATTGGATTTAAGAAAGAGTCCAAGAATACGAAGGGTTGAGACGAGAGGAAGTGGTGTGCCATCAACAGAGATGGTGAATGGAGGAGGAGACAGGGGAGTCACTCCCCGAGGCAGGAGGAGCAAAAGCTCCGATTTGGTCGCCGAGCAGCCCATCCCTATAGCTCAGGCGTGAGATGTCACCGCGTCCACGCCCGACTGAAGAATGGTCTCCATGTCACCAAGATTGCCGGTGGTCACCCAAAGGGTGATGTCATCGGCATAGAAAGCATGAGGTAGAGCTAGTATTGTGCTAAATTTGTGTGTCAGTTGGAAGAGGGTAATGTTAAAAAGAAGAGAGGACAGGACAGACCCTTGGGGAGTACCCCTTGTTGCCTAAGCAGAAAGAAGAAGAAAGTGGGCCGTATGAAATTACTGCGCTGCGGTGGGCGAGGAAAGGGGTGATGTAGGCATGTACAAGGTGTCTGACGTCAATTGAGGAGGGAGCGTCCAGAATAGCTGTGTGGTGTACATTCTCGAATGTTTTTATTAGGTCCTGCACCAGGACAGCACGAGTGCGTTTTTGGTGGGAAGGGTGTAAGACATCCTCGGAGAGCTGGAGCATGACATCCTGGGTGGGTAACTTCGGACGATAGCCGAACTAGGAGTATGGGTATAGGCTATGGTCGTCCAGGTAGATTTGGAAGCAGGCCAGAATGACATGCTGGAACAGCTTGCCAAGGCAAGATGTCAGAGCGATCGGGTGGAGTTATTCGCAGGAAAATGGGTTTGATAGGTTTAGGGATGAAACAGACACGTGCATGGCTCCAAGAGGAGGGAAGAGTACCAGCCTGCCAATGTGTGTTGAGAAAGTTGGTAAAGGCTTTGAGGGAGGGGGTATCTAGTTTGCGGAGAGCCTTGTTAGCAATGCGGTCCACCCCTTGAGCCGAGATTGTGCGAAGCTTGAGTAGCGCAGCACGATCCCCACCCAAAGAAATGTCAGCATCAAGGTCGCTGTTGGAGGAGCCGCAATAAGCAGGAAGTGTAGTGTGGGGGTTGGTCCAGAGCTAATGGCCCCAGAGCGTCACCAGAAACTCAGTATCAGCTAGTGAAGAGGAGTGAAGTAGAAGGAAGACGTCCTTGCACAGGGGTGCTTTGGGATGGGTGGTGTCAAGCAGCCCCCTGAGAAGCGACCAAGTGTCGCGGAGGCCAAGGTTGCCGGCCATGCGGTCGCACGTTTGACCCCACTGTTGTCGTAAAAGAGAGGAGCAGTGCTTCTCTGTGTCAAACGCGCGCCGCGCCAAAGGGAGGCGCAGGTGGCGATTATATTTCTGGACCTGCCATCGGCGGTAGAGAGCGTGATAGGCCTCCCAAAGTCGCAGCACACGGCTGTCTGTGGTAGTGGAGTGTGGCGCTGTCTTTACTGTGGCATGTAGTCATGTTCTCACAAGATACGCATCTCAGGATTATCAGGTTTGGACTATTCACATACCTTTATCATCCATTGGCGTCCCATAATACCAAGTTTGGCATATGTGAAGCTTGCGAAACGGCCGCGAGCGCATCATCAGTGTGGCATGTAGTCATGTTGTTACATGACGCGCATAACGTGATTATCATGTTTGGACGTGGAATTTATTTATGTCATTCGTTCGCGTCACGTAATACCAAGATTGGTACACGTGAAGCTAGCGAAACTGCCTCAAGCGCATCATGAGCGTAGCATGTAGTCATGTTATGACATGACACGCATCTCATGCTTATCATGTTTGCACCAGTATCAAACATTCGTCATTCATTAACGTCCATTAACGCCAAATTTGGTATAAGTGAAGCTAGCTAAATGGCCGCCAGCGCACCATGAGAGCGCCGGGTAGTAATATTGTTACATGACGCGCATCTCTTGGTTATCATGTTTGCTTCAGTCACATAATTTGTCATCCATCACGTACTATATAACTAAATTTGTTATATGTGACGGTAGCGAAACGACTGCCAGCGCATCATGAGCGTGGCATGTAGTCATGTTGTTACATGACACGCTAGTCATGATTTTCATGTTAAGGTCGGTCGCTTGTGTTCGCCATGCAATCATGCCATACCATACCAGTTTTGTAACATGCCATGTGAATGAAACCACCGCAAGTGCTGAAGAACCATGAAATGTAAATCATGACATTCATGACATACAATTCATGATTGTCATGTCATGTCTAGCGGAATATGTTCTTTACATAGTCCTGTTATGGCATACTCAGTTTGGGTATTCATACAATTATCGAAACGGCCAGGAGAGCTAAAACTCATAGACAGATAGATATATAGATTGAGAGATAGCTAACTAGATAGATAGATAGACAGATAGATGGATAGATAGATAGATAGATAGATGCGCTTAAAGTTACTGAATTTCGCTAATAATTGCTTCGCCCTTAATAAGTTACGACGGAACGCTCAGCCCACGCATTAAGGATCTTTGCTCTTAAAAAACTGCCCCCATCTTCCTGAAGAGAATCTAGAGGAAATGTGAATGCGTTGCGTAGCGTCCATAACTGCATTTCGCGTGTGAGAACTTGGCGTTAAAAAAATAATGTTTTTTTTCATATACCATGCAGTAAATTGCGCCGTTCGCTGGGCATTGGTGTTTCACAGTGGCGCCTCGAGCACCCATTCCCGGATATTAGATGCGGAGCATCCAATACTCGAGGCTTGTAGTGCGGCGCCGTCCGCAAGCTTCCTCCTCCTTCTTCCACCATCTGTGCATCCCTTCCTCCTCTACACACCGCGCGCGCTTCACTCCTCCACCATCTGTGCACCCTTCCTCCTCTACACACCGCGTGCGCTTCTCCTCTTCACGAACATTCGCTAGCTGTATAATGTAGCGCGCATGCGCCGTCACGCTTCGAGAACATCGGCAGCTGACGCGCGCGCATGCGTCGTCGCGCTTCGAGAACATCGGCAGCTGACGCGCGCGCATGCGCCGTTGCGCTTCTCCCCCTTCTCGAACATTCGACAGCTGACAGTGCATGCGCCGTCGCGCTGTATATATACTCAAGGTCGGTGCTCGCTCGCTCAGTTGCCGCTCGTCGGTTGGTTTATACGGCGCGTCGACGTCCGAGGTCGCAATGATCGACGTCCCTTCGACCAGCGCCGGCCGAAGTGGCATCTAAAAGCCATCGTGCTCAAAGTTCGTCGCAATAAATAAACACCACCCTTTCGCATACGTGTCGTACGTGTTCACTCATTTAACACCCCTCCTACAACCACGTTAATCAATTTAGCCAGCGACCCAAGTAAGTCGCAATTTAACACCCCATTTCACAACCACGTTAACCAATTTAGCCATCGACCCAAGTAAGTCGCACTTTAACACCCCGTTAACCAATTATATGCTCCGCATCCTCCTCAGTGTTCCCCCGAGGGAAGCTGCGGGCAATTTTTTTTAGATACGCCCACCCAGTGAACGGCCGAGAGTGGGACACGAGTGGATGGCAAAGTGGGGGGCATTGAGGAAGGAGAGTGAACGGGAAGAGTAGGAGCGACGAATCAATGCACCTAAGCTCTTCTGCACTCTCAAACACCACATGCTCGAGTTGCTAGGGGCGAGGATAAGCACGCGTACTCACAGCTGCTGCTGTGGGTACGCGTCGGGCCGACGCATGCGTGACATAGTTAATACACACGAGGTGCTAAATGGCACAAGAAAAAAGACATGAGGAGGCACAGGTAGGACACACCCGAACGGGAAATAACAACTGTTTATTCGATGAAATTTCGACGAAGATTTTGTTTTTGAAGACGTTGTATCGTAGTAGACGATATCTTATTTGTAAGTTGCTCTTTAGCGTAACGTGTTTTTTCAGGGGCGAATTTTCTCTTAGTCTAACCTTGTCACTGGTCACGTGTAACCTAGAGAAGAAGAGACGAGAAAAAAAGAAGGCAGAAGAAAGGAATGACAATTTCTCATCTCATTTCCTAGATGACGTTACTTTGCCGCTAGTTTCCGAAGTGCCCATCTTAGTCTCCTGAATAGTCGCCGTACGTAATGGAGCTTTGATAGCGCATGGACAAAGCAGAGTGGTGGGCGTGTTGAAGACGCTTGCGCTGAATTGGCCGCTAGGGGTTTTGAAGTGCGGCTGCACTTTTCTTCGGCTCCGTACCGCTGCAGCGAAAATCGCCGATCACTAGTACCTCAAGTGCCCTCAACGACACAAATGTCTTCGCAGAGCTGAGTGGTTTCTACTGACCACTCTTGAGATTTCGGCGAGCCCTATGAAGGCCACAAGGCCGATACACCAAGGCACGTCACGCCAACGCTGTGCTAGGCCAGTCGCCACGCCTCGCTGCAGCCTACACCTGAGGCTAGCATGGAGGTTCAAGTACGGCGATTGACCAAGACCAGCATGACCGTTGATACTATATCCGAGTCCTCAGAGCCCAGGCACACCTATAAAAAACAACCCACGATATGAACGCTGATCCTTCTGTGCGAGAGACGCCGAGTCAGTCGCGAGAGACGCCGTAGTACACCCGAGCTTCCGCGCTACGGAGCTCATCGCCGCAGCGGCGCGTTTGCCATACAACTGAACAAAAGGTCAAGCAGCTACCACCGCTTCCATCCGACTATAGTTCTCTATACACCCGACGAATATAAAGTGGTATTCCGCTCCCAGGGACGCTTTCAACTTACGATGGTACAGCAATGCTACCTCATCGCCAGTCTCATGCAGGTCGCTGAGCTGAACGACCCATCTATGCTGACACTTCAGATTCACCCAGTCAGCAACACTTGCACAGGGCCCACGGTGAATCGAGAGGACGCGCTCAAGCTTGTGCAGCTCCACCAAATAACATACGTACAGCATGAGTACGCCATGACTGCATACATCACACATCCCAAACGCTCTGTCCCGGAAGTTATTACAAGCGCCTACTGGAAAAAATCGCCACAAGAACTACTCACGGACTTGATCACCCGCGTTTTCACGAAACAATACTAGACATTCGACGAATGGGACTCACACGTTCAATTCGCATTACCTTTGGTCAAGCCACAGTCCCCCGATGATTCATTTATGGTGGAGGACTGCATCTGTGCACGCCCTATACACCAAGTGTCGAGACGTGTAGTAACTGCCAGACCATAGGCCACTGCGCGAATGTATGTATCCAACCTGGGTCCCAGAAATGTCCCAGACGTGGCCAGTTAAACCCGAAGAAAGCAAACCCTTAGTGTACTCCAGTCTGTATTGTCTGTGAAGGCCCACATCTGTCGGGAAGCCGGGAGTGCAAGCACCAGCACCTGCCTGAAATCAACAGGTCTACATTAGAGCGTGAAGCACGATCCCAGCAAGGAGTAGACCACACAATACATAATTCAAGCGCGACACTCTGAGCAAACTCCTGGCCTTAACTGCAGGAGCTTTAACTGAGCTTCATGGGCCGACAAGCTGGAGACACCCAAGAGTACCAGCATACCAGTGACCAAGACACCACCAGCCCCGGACTCCCGTGACCAGGAGCTCCGGGTCCTTCGTGTAGAAGTAAGCCGTCTCAAGACCCTCACAACCCAAAAACGTGCTCCTCCTCATCTCCTCCGCAACAGTTGCCTCCCCCCACCCACTCACCTAGACTTAGCCCACCACGGAGTTATCAAAAAGCTAAGCCGCACGCTCCTCGTCCCCTCATAAAAAGGGCGCTGTTCGGACTCAGACGAAGATTATCAGGCTGACCTCAGAAACTTGGAGGCCAAATTGGATGCCAAATTAGTAGGTCTGGAGGTGCGCCTCGAAAAAAAATTCTCAGCACTAGCCGAGCAGCTGTCTAATAGTTTTGAGCAACAGATGAATGCACTATTCACACGGCTAACACAAACCCTAGAAAGCAAGTTCGCGCAATTTGAGACACGCTTGCAGAGGCTCGAGACCACTAGCACCTCTTCACCTGAGGGGTTTTCTACCTAGATCACACACACACACACCCTCCGCCTACCTCAATTTTAGCTACACTCACAGCAGCCAATTCTTGCTCCACCCACACTTCCATATGGCGAGTCGCGATAATTCCAACCATCTATCACTATTCCACTGGAGCTGCCATGGCTCTCGGGGTAAGCTCACGCCGCTCCAGTTTTTAGTATCTAGTTTCCTGCCATACCTAAACTTCTTTTGTTACAGGACATGCAACAACAAGCTAGACTTTCCAGTTACAATGCAGTACACTCGGACACCACCGATGCTCCTCGAGTGTCCACACTCATTCACCGCACCATTACTTACCAAGAACACACCATCACCTTCCCCACCCCCTGCGTCCTCATAGAGATCAACGCCACAAAACTAGGCACACTTCCAATATTTATAGCCAATATCTATCACACCCCACGGCCACCCCTACTGAAACGTTCCGCATATACGAATCCGTACATACGCAATTATTGGACTACGGAAAGCCGCATCATGCGGAAAGATACGAACATGCGCAGCCTACGGAAAGCGCCATATCATGCGAAAAGATGCGGACATCCGCAGCATACGGAAAGCGCCACATCGTGCAGAAAGTTGCGGACATCCGCAGCTTACGGAAAGTGCCATATCATGCTAAATTACCCGATAAGCAGCTTACGGAAATTAGCATAATGCAGAAACTATGCAGCTTTCTGCTTCATCTTGCAAAGATCAAATGGACATCCTAGATCTCGAGTAAAAGCAATTGGCCATTCACGTTGTTTGCAAAAGCAAGTACTGTGTATAAATATATATGAATATTTCATTCTTAATCTGTTGCATGAAGGTGAAATATGTTTGCTATCTGAAACAGCCTTGATGAGTAAACAAAGGCTTGAAAGAAACAAATGTGTTAAGAAGCTACCTAATGAGGAATTGAATTATCGGCATCTTTCTAATTGTCGTGATGCAGAAGCAAAATTACCTTTCAAATAAAATACATTACAAAACTACTAAATTAACATGCTAGCGATCACAAATGGTGGTTACATTGCAACACATTAATGCAGTGTTCTATGCAAGACCTAAAGAACTTATAAAGTTATTATTATCAATAGAGAAGCATTATAATACAGACCAGCCCTGCTACAATCAATATATTTTTTTATTTGTCTGTATGCTCCAGCTGTGAATGGTGACATTGCAGTGTTGATGGTACACAAATGAGGTGACTACACCGTAATTTCACGTGCTCCACCTAAACCACAGCATGGTGGCACAAAACACAATAAACAGCAATTTTAGAACGAAATGTTTAAACATAAATAATAATCATAGCACTGTGTTTGTATCATGAACGCCTTGTGGAGATCGGCGAAATGCTGCTTGAGGCTCCGGCACCACTGTAAATTTGGAAGGTCACTGCCATAGAACTTATGTGTCCTTCATAGGCACCTGGAAATGAAAATAATTGGCACAAATAATGTCAGAGACACATGTTAGCACATTAGTTCACATGCACAAGAAATATAACACACAGAATGAAACTGAAAATGTAAGGCACACAATCCTTCAAGTTATGCATATGTGAATAATAGAAGGAATGAGTGTATAAATTAGTTCTGCCACATCAAAGAAAACAGCATGCTTACCACAGTGAAAATAACTAGGTTGTCACGCTTTTCAATGGTAGAGATAATCGATTAATATGTCCTTATGAAATTATGATTTAAATGCTTCCTGCACAGTAAAACTTTAGAAACTGCAAGTGAAAGCTCTCAATGTACATTTAATAGTGTGTGCATGTATATCTGCTGCCTTTATACTATACAGTTTGTGCACAAAATTGGCATCTTGAACAATTTTGAGAGTTAAACCTATGTAACTTATGAAGGTTAAAATCACCATGAAAGCAAGCAGGACAAGGCAGGTGCCATTAAAAATCTGTGCAAGCCAGATAACTATAACCGAACTGCACACATATAGGGGAGCAAGAGTACCAGAAATTCGGCTGCTGACCCGCAGGTCGCGGTATCAAATCCCGGCTCCATTTCCGATGGAGGCAGAAATGCTGTAGGCACGTGTGCTGATTTGGGTGTAGGTTAAAGAACCCCAAGTGGTCGAAGTTTCCAGTGCCCTCCACTACGGCGTCTCTCATAATCATATCGTGGTTTTCGGACGTGAAACCCCACATATAAATCAAGAATAACAGAAATAAACTGCCAACAGAAAAGTTGTGTGCATGTGCTATCTGTAAGTGCTTACACCTTACTACATACAGCATGCTCATTTCATTTTAAATACCAATATTGAAAATAACTGCTCTATTAGGAATATAAAAGGTAAGGTAGAACTGAACGACCCTACAAAAAGTGACCCTATTATGACATCACGTTTTCTTATAACAAAATTGACTAAGACTCTGAAATATCATTATGCAAGAAAACATCTTCAAAAGAACAATCAAGTTTGAAGTCATATATTTTTAATATGGCTACTATGACTATAACCAGGAAATCGACCTCAACATGGCTAATGTTAGTTTTTAAGGCCTCTGTTCACTAGACAATGAACTATACCACAAAAAGCACAGCGTTCAGGCAAAGCACCACACAAAAAAAAGCAGTCCGTTTTGTTATTATCTACAATGCCTTTAAAATGGTATTTTCACCTCTACTTCCCGCTTTTTATCAAAGTAACTGGTGTGAAACAAGTTAGCTGAAAATGCACTGTGCCTCCAAAACCTGTTGGTTGAATCTGAATTTTTAAAACATGGTGAAGCTAGCACTAAATTAAGCTCCACAAGCCTTGGAACAGCAAGACTACATGACTCTTAGGACTACTTTGGTTACTTGTGTTTTGTTTCTGGGCCTAAGCATAAAGACAAGGGCTTAACTGAATTGCTGCTAACAAACAAATGCTTTCGAAATTGCCCGAGCGTCAAAGGATGCTCAGACATTTGTTGTTTTTCGCACTGGGCTATTCTACACCAAACATACAAACCATACTGCCTGGCGACCATCACAGATGTATAGTTTAAAAAATGATGGTAATTTACTATCCTGAAAATAGCTATTTGCAGAAATGTTTTGAAGAGAAAAAAGTAGTGGTCACGTGGGTACCATCAGAATTTCGCAGAATGTCGTGCGGGTGTTATTTGTGAGAAAAATTTCGAAGTACCGCTTTTTCTTGCCATATCAAATTTGATCTACATATTAAGTAAAGGTGCTTCTTAAAGTAATTGAAGTCGAGTATTATTAGTGCAATTTTTCCGCTACATAGGCTTTGAAGAATTCAGCCAAACTGTTTATCGTTTGCATTTCTTGTATGGCAATACTGCACTTTGTATGAATATTTGAGCCACAAATACTCACTGCACAGAAGTTATATTTCACGAAAAAAAAATAATGTTAGGTCCAGATTACAAATATCACTATATAATCGTTTTTGTCCACATTGAGATGCAACTTGAGCTGTGTGTTTGTCTAATTGAAAATTACTTTTATGTGTAAGTTGAAAGCAAATAAACAGTTCTTGTTACATGGCAAGTGTTATCATTACAATTTTTGTTTAAATAAGGAAAATGATTTTTGAAGTCTCCTATTGAGGGCCATGTAGAACTTCGGAACGGAAGCTGTCGTATATCAAATGCAGAAAACAGCCTTCATAAGAAAACTTCAAAAATTCATTTCTACTTTAAGACAAAGTGTAATCATATAACTTGCCATATAAAAAGAACTGCTTCCTTGCTTTTGATGTGGCGAAAAAATTGCACTAATATTACTGAGCTTCATGCACTACACACAATCACCTTTACTTAATACCTAGACCGAATTTGGTGTAAAAAGGCAGTATTTTTGAAACACTTTTTACTTTTTACAAACAACACCCAGACGACATCCTGGGAAGTCCAGAAGGCACCAACGTGGCCTAATATTTTGTTCTCTGCGATATACTTTAGCATTTTGCTATTTTTAATACAGTAACCGAGCACAATATTTTTTTTTCAAAACACATTAAGTACGGTTGGCAAAATGGCTGGGATGTTTGATGTGTAATTGCTTCACTGCCAGCATTTATTCTTCCGAAGCTCAAGCTATCACCTCTCTGTTACTGCCTCCCTCAAATACAATGCCTGCATAGGAAAGAAAAAGAAAGGCAGGTCCGACAAAGTTCGCAAGGCAAGATATTTTCATGTTGGATAAATTCATTACCATAAACAGCAGCAAAACAACATTCATTTTGAGTAGTCCAAGACACAAGCTATATACCAGCATACTAAGAGCCAAGCACAAACTTTTCATTTGAACATGTGTGGTGATAGACAGGAAGCACTTATTGCAAGACTGATCAGTCTGTAATTAACTGAATGAAGTACAATGCACTGTTCAATCCAACACCACATAGGCATCTTTGCTATAGCAAAGCCATGTGTCATTGATTCATGCACTAGATGGGACAATGCAAATGTAACAAAAAAGGTGAAAAAAGAAAACAAGAGAAAAAAAAGAAGAAAAGGGGGGATGCAAAGTAGGAGCAGTGTAGCACTACTTCTACTTTGCATCCCCCTTTTCTTTCTTCTTTTTTCTTCTTTTCTATCATTTATCTTTTTTTTGCTTCCCTTTGGAGGAGAGAACACTTTGTATCAGCGCAACCTAACTTGAAAAGAAGCAAGGGCTGCACTCTTCTGCGTTATAGGTTTTTTTTTTTTCAGACAAACATTTCCAACAGGCACACACGCCTACAGCAAAAGATGATGTCATTACTGACCTTATTTAAACTAACACGCCAAGGATGACAAGGTGACTTCTAAAAATTAGGTCCTCCTATCGCAACATCGGCCAGCCTGTCTGAGGCACTTCCACTGTTCACCCTGATTACTAGATGTTTCCATCTGTCGACTCACATCTTCATTTTGGATAACACTAAGACGAGCTTACATTGATGAATACCCACGAAAGTTTAGTGATGTATCATGTATGAGATTAAGCAACTCTGTTAAAAAATTATTGATAGCTTGCTTCCAGGCTTTTTATACTGTAGCCTAAAACTTCGTAATATCTTCTATGCACATGAACCAGATTGACAACGTAATGCACAACATGCTTAAGAATACTGCGAGGAACACGATAACGACAAAACGACCGGCCACCCAAATTTTTCGCTGCACATGTTTATAAAATGTTCATGTACACCCAAACGAGGTGCTTATGATACAAGCCGAAAAAACCTACAAGTAGGGCCTTGGAGCCTTCTGGAAGTAGACGTGTTGCATTTTTTCTGTGGAGGACTTTACACCCATAAGTAAGGAACAAAACTCCTATATAATGAAGAATGTTGGCAGCTATCAGTTATAGAAAAACCTAATGCAGCTAATCTTCCCCGACACATCTGTACATTTAGAGAGGTTACGTAGCTTCTGTGATTGTGGCAGTAACTCCAACAGGACCAGTGCGAAAATTGGCACTACTTGGCTAGACAAATGTCCAAACATGCCTGCCCGACTCCCTCTAGCCATCCCGGCTGAATCTGACACATGATTTCTTAACTGCTGGCTGGACAAAAACAAAACCACTGAAGCACTCACAATACACAGCATGAAGTTCCTCTAGAGTGGTCAACTTCATCTTCTGCGATGAAAGAGCAGCACAGTGTACTGATAAGGCACTCCTTGCAATGGCTTTCAATGCCACCCAGTGACCATGATGTTCCTGTCGAAGAGAGCTTCGGGAGCTTGGAGGGTGCTTGCTCTTTTCTGGGGGCTGCTGGTGCTCCTCGTTTTCTGCTCAAAGTCAACCTGCACAAAGTTGTAGCCGAGGCTTTGAGAGTTGTATATAATGATATGCAAATTTTCGCTGAACACACATTTCCTCGTGGCACACTGAGCAATTTCTTATAAAACTTAAGGCCTCGCATATGCAAGCATTTACAATCGATCCGAAGATGCACTCGACTCTAAAGGAGCAAGTTTGTTATGTATTGTATATAAAGAAAGGTCATTCAGCACAACCACAACTACAGTTGCACACGAAAACGACATTTTACACGATCCTGTTTATTTACATGGTCCATTTTATTTTATTTACACGGTCCATTTTACACGGTCCTGTTTTACACGATCTGGTCTGCATGAACTCTTGAACCGGGCACCATATAGATAGAAAGACACACACAGAGTTTGAGACAAACCTAGTTTCCCGTGGAGCATCTTCTTGCACTATAACAACACATCTCAATTTAGTTAGTTGGTCAGAACGAGGTGAAAACAGCTCGCACTTGAAAAGCACGGGCAGAAGGAATGACGCCTGCACCCTGTGCTCCCTGTACATTCTCGTTGAGGGTGCAGTTTTCACCTTATCCTTATGCAATTTCGCATTTATAACATTGTTCGCTGCATAATCTTTGTGGCATTAAGTGTGTGATACCGTCATGTGTATCCCATGTAATTTATAAAAATAGAATACAAGATAGCTTGATTCAAAAATAACAAAGTGCATCCAGTGCCATGTCCTGTAGCCATTCTTTAAGCAAGTGGCAGAATGATTTCTTCTTCAAAACATATCTTACTTGTAACCACTACAACAGCTAACTCGTGCACTGGCACATTCTGTTTGCCTCTTCAGATTATAAGGTACCTTTTTTACACCAGAAAGTCTTCAAGAAGAATAGAAGTGTTGTAATTGTGAAGAAAGAAAAGTAGAAGGAAAAAAGATAACCTGCCCTGTACAGGGACCGAGCCTGCGAACTTCGAATAACATGTCCGATGCTCTATCAACTGAGCTACCATGACGGCTATCCCTCTTCCATTTTGTATGGTATATATGTGCATTTATACATGGAAGAGTCAGTCAGCGCTGCTTGTTACCATTATGGCAAGTGTGGCACACCTTTTTTTTGCCTACTGGCAATACATTACGATTGCAATTACGTTACGATTACTTCCAATATCCCTATACTTCTTTGGCAGCATTATGCATCTGTCAGTTCTCAGAAAATCTGCTAGTCACAGGAGGTGGCAATGGTTCACCCTCCCACCTAAATGCATGTACTTGAACACATGCACAACTGATCAAAAAAAAAAAAACAAGTCACACACCGCTAAGATTACTGAGATTCACTGTTTCAGATTCATGAGTAAAGGAAAGAACTATAAATTTAAGGGTTTGTTGTCTTTGTTGAACACATTATAATGAGAACTAGTAGAAAATGATGCCAAACAAATTCTAGGGGATGTTATCAAAAGTAACTTTAACAAAATTATGAAAAGAAAAGTGAACAAAAATGTAACTTGGCAACGTTTCTTGACAATTGAATTGACATTACTTTTTATAACATCCCTATATTTTACTGGGTAATGTTGTCGGGTAATTCTCATTATTAGAGTGGTGAGTAGGCTGACAAAGAAAGCATATGGCATTGATACTTCTTTTGAACACCTAATAGTTTGAGGACCTTAAAAGAGCGGAAGCTATTTTGAGTAGACCAGAATATTTAGTTGGAGCGAAAAAAAAAACGTACACACATTTTTACCAGGCTTTTTAACACATTTTGAGACATAAAAGGTATGCTGCCAGTAATGTTAAGTACCATTACTTTTGTCACACTATGCACTGTAGCAGGTGTAGTTAGAGTGGTGATAGTGAAGGATTAATCAAGCACGCCACCAACTGTGTTCACATCAATGGTCGCGTATTTTAAAAATAAACCTGCTGTATAATAAAAAAAAGTTTAGAGCATTTATGTTTTTATCCAAATCAAGTTAAACCGACTGGGTAAGCAAACCATTTGCATAAAATCAAAAGGCATAAAGTGATTCATGTATTATAACTATGTGAACAAATTTCAGCAACGCAGGGCAAAGTTACAACAGTTCTATTAAAAACCCCTCTCATTATAACATGCATGAAAAGCACCACACCAGAATATTTTATAGTGCATGTAATATCGAGACTACTAGACTGTCTATTGACCTTTTAGAAGAAGGATATCTCCTTCACGTTCAAGGGGCAACCACTTAGCCTTTTCCTGAGCTTTTCTGTGAATATTTCCTGAATTTCAGATATCATTAGGATTGATTTAGAGTGAACAGATCTTGCTTACGCATTGAAACCTAGTTCTGTATGTAACTAATTATGTGTGCCAAACCACCTCCAATTAATTTTTAACATTTAACTCATTTTTTAACTGCAGCAGCACAACTAGCTGTGGGTGCCCAAAAAGTAGCTAGAAACAATACCTTTACCTCTTTGAGCCTTTCGGAAGTGTTCAGCTTCTCAGTGCTCACCTTACAACATTTTTTTTAAATACGTGTTTGTGTGCCCACTACTCTTGCTCCTTGTACAGTGAGGAGGAGCACATGGCAAGAAGAGACAAGAAAGAAGCATTGCGAAAAAAAGCGAAATAAGCGAGGACCTCTTTTGTATCGTACAATGTGTGTAACATTACTATTGCGACAACATATAGACAAATTATCACGGCTATGCATCCATTGTAGAGTCATACACAGCTGCAACACCACGACTAAATTTCAACCTTGTGTTGGTTTAGTATCCCTTTATAGTGGCAAGCTAATGATATCTGCATTTGTTTGGCACACATTGAGATGCAGCGAAATGTGATATGGTAATCTCATTTAGAATGCACGTCATGTGGCTTCATTGTATATGTGGCCACAAGTAACTCTGGTTGCAAAGCAATATGGCAGAGCCTAAACAGACGTCACCGACCACTCCAATCTGAACTTGCCTTTGCTACTTGCCCAATATCATCCCAGCAAAAAATGAATAATTGAATCTGCTACAGGTATGGGCTAGCTTATGCTAAGGACCAAGTATGAAGGGTGTGTTGTCATTATTGAGATCAGTTATTTGTTCAAGAACACTTGCTGTCAAACACAAATACATTGCTGTCGAAGCATCAAGACTCAAATATAAAGCAAAAAGAAGTGTCTCTTTAAAAATTACAGGCCACAAGGCGCAAGATAAATATTTGATATACTTGGGATGTAAGGCACACACAAGAGGTGCTGCCATATTATACTTTTTCTTGTGTTGAAACCTGCTTGCTTTACTCACCCAACACATCTGTAAAGATGCCGTGAAAACACCAAGGAGCTGATGCAGCAAGGTTGAACACATGTCCAGGGATTCCACCATTCCTAAGCAGCCCTACAGCCTCCACAGTCCTGCAACCATTTGTAAGAAAAATATAGTTCTACCCAAAGTTCTTGGTTTACAGACACACATGCAAGACGCATAACCACTCTATAGGAAGTTTGCATGATAATGCGCTGGGTAGCAAAACGGATGCCAATATCAAGTATCCCGGCCTGCCGCTTCTTTCTTTCCGTTCTTAATTAATCAATCCATGGTTAATAAATGTTCCCCCAATGTGAAGTGTACTGGCAGTCCGGTGAAGAATTGCAATGTATTTCAAACACAGTCCAATTCATGGCAAGTAAGCATCCAATAGCGTTTTGTCAGCTGTTCAAGAAAAGAGCATGAAGTTTAGCTAAAACCCAAGTTTTTTATAAACACCATTCAAATTGATATAAAAGTTGTGAGCATTATGTGAAGGAACATGGATTAATCTTTAATCAATGATTTCTTATAATGTACTGATATGAATGCAACTAACTGAATATGAAAGGATAATTTTTGCTTGAGAATTTAGAGTTATGAACACTATCGCACTTGCCAGCTGCATCTTGTCCAAAACAGCAGCAAGATAGGCTAGTTTCTGTAGGTGAGCAGTAATGAGCAGTGCAAAGTAACAACAAGAAACACCAGTAACAACAGTATGGAGCAAGCACAGACTGCCAACTGTATAACTTATTGCACAAAAGTTCGCCTGAATATCAGTCAGACAACTCGTGCAAATGAAGGTCCAGTTGGGAATGAACAAGTTACGAAATCAACAATACCTGCTTTCACTAACAGGACCCTCATTCACATAAAGTATGCAGCGATAGGCCCCTACCGAGGTACGTCACAGCATGATGTCACTGGCACATGTAAAAGGTGTGGCTGGAAAAACACTCCCGCTGGTGGCTCAGCCCAGCACAGTCGTGCGGTGTTTGGGGCAAGCTTTAATTTTTCAAAGCTTACACTTCACGTTACAATGTCGACATTAGCTGTAGTATGTGTCAGCAAACATCTAGCTGTGTGGTAAAATATTTGCCACGCTGTCTGTTTATCTTGAAGAAGTGAACACACGTGGTGGCCTGTGCGAGGAACAGTGGCATAGTCTTCAAAAATGTGCACTGTTGATTGCGGCATGTAGTGTGCATTGAAAGGTATTGAGAATATTGGTTCAACTGAGAATATTGTGTGTGGTGTGTGCAGTGTCAATAACAATGTGTCTTGTTTGCGAAGACGTTAGCACTCATGGCAGGGACCGGTCGATGAAAAAACTTGATTCGACATTTTAGTCAAGGTAAATATGCACTTGACGCGACCATCTGCGAGTGGGTACATCTCAGTGTTTGCGCTATGTGCAGAAAAAAATTGCATGGTCACCGGGCTGGAAGATACCATTTGCTGAAGCTGCATGTATGAATCGCCCCGACGAGTACGCAAGCCCAATAAAGGTATAACTCGTTTTATCGAAGGCCTCATATGTCTTCATGTAATAAGCAGAGATTCTTGTTTCACATATACTCAGTACCTTTACCGCTCGATATTCATGAAGTGACAATGCAAACAAGTTTGTGTGTTAGGTCATAAGGGAGCAATGTAAATATACAAATAAGTTGTAGGTGTCAGATGCAGCGATGTAACTGCGCAAAAGATTATGTATATATTAGGCTACAGGTTTAGAATCGCATACATCTCAGTGGTCTATCAGGCATGTCACAAACAACTTCCTTGCCAACCAGCCCTTGCACAGAGGGAGGGAATGGCTGGCACGGCGCTCGAAGTGACGTCACACTATTTGCAAACATAGAGAGGTTTCTTACTTAGGCAACATTTTGCACAATATATTTTTTAGATGCAAGACTGTACTCGTCCACAATAATCATACTGATGTCTTTTGTTGTTACTTTGTGCTGTGAATTACTAGGCATTTAGTCACCATGATCTTTAAAAGCTAATTTCAGTGTTCTCTCTCATATTGCTGACAACTGTGTTGTTGCATAAATTGGGCAAGAAAGCAACACAGAAAGGCTGTCACAATAAATACACCAACATGGGTATTCCCCTGCAAACAAAAGTCGGCACTCCTCCTGTCATTACCCGTCTTCCTTCTCTCTTTGCCTTGTTTGTGCTGAAACAGCCAAACACCTGATGAGTTAGATGAGAAATATTAACGCATCAAAACTATAAGTGCTTGCATCAGCAACTACACAACAGCATGATAACCGCACCCATGCCACACAGCAGCGAAACATATTTTGAACATGCTGGCAGTGTATTATTTTATAAAAAGCAACTCTGGCAGATTACAAAATCTCACATTGTGCATGCAAGTTTTCTTCAAAGTCAGGCGTACAATGTAGGTGCTGGCCGGTACATTATTAGTTACAAGCAAAAGCGTCTTGCAGGTACATATGCAGATTGCACGAACACCTCTCTCTCTACACTAGGCCCACACATTATATCTTTTAACAAGCACACGCCCCTGTTTAGGGGCATAATAACGCTCTACCGTGAACGTATGCTAATCAACCCACTTAGGCGGTTGGCTAGGTGAATCGAGCCAAGTTACGAGTTGTATCGCCCGCGAACGTAAACAAAATGCTGCTTTCCATCAAATGGCACTGCAGGCTTCGTTTAATCAACAACGTAGCAAGCGCCGTGTGCGTCTTCCTCACTACACTGCACATATGAAAAAATCGATCACCATACACATGCATGTTGCCGCAGTTGTCTCGAATGAGCTCCAGTAAGGCCGCGCCGATGCGCCATGGCTCTGCTAGCGTTAGCCTTGTCAAAGCGAATCGGCAACCGCACTCGCAAAGGCGCGTAAGGTTGCCGTTTCACGACGCCTCGTTCGAGTGCAGCAACACACACTTGCACTGAGTGGCATACTTGGTCTACATAAAAAAGTGTCCCCCTTACCTTTAGTTTCTTTCACACTGTCCTGAGGGAAGCAACCACAGGCGTCAGCCGTCACCTCGGAGTCCTTCGAGCGCCCGCCCAACCCGCCGATTGCTTGGACGACTCGCACTTAATCCGCACTCGAACAACCGCGGGAATAGGGCGCAATCTTAGCACATCACACGAACGAGAACGGCGCTTCCTTGCGTAAATTACACATTTCGTGCTCTCGTGTGTAGCAGCGCGAACACAGGAGAGAGCTACCCACGGAGACAAAGACAAACAACATGTGGCTTTAGCTGTGAATGGATTTGGCTTGGATATGTGTGTGAGGGAAAAAAAAACATCTGTCGCTGCTATAAACTAAAAAAAATGTATGTTATCTGGCAAAATAACTTTAAAAGTGATAAACGGTTATTCAATAAACAAGTTACAACTTATGAATATTTTCGCAGGTTTTTGTTTTGTTTTTGTTCTAGCAGACGACAGCCTCCTACTACTTCTACGACAGACGTAGTGCGGTTTCACGTTCGGTGCGTGTCGCCGACGCACTGCTCTACAGTAGTGATATCAGAGTTATCAATTCTCAATGAATAATAGGATGGCTACAAAGCAGTAACATTTTGATATAGTGCAGTACGCAATCTTTCAAGGTATGACATTTCTTTGCTCTGAAGCAAATCGAAGCAAGCGGGCCGGCGCAATCAGCTGATGTCGCCACTACGCGAGGCATGGTCGTGCGCAATAACGTCGCGCCCCGCGCTCGATTTGTCATCAAGCGATAGAGCTAAGTGGAATACAGCTAGATGCAGGGATTAATGGCGTATCACTCTAATTCCCTGTGGTGGCCGACTCAATCGCAAGAGAGCCCCGGGAAACAACCTTCAACTGCTCAAGCTTGTGTGTGGATGTAAAAATACTTGTTTTCATCCGCGGCGGGGCAGCAATCTATAGTTGAAAGACATGCGAAAAGCATGGGACGTATATACAATCACAAAACGTATGCACACAACAATAGATACGATCGCATATCGTACATAAATATGCCAACACATAGCGTGTGAAAAGCAAATTTATGTGCATAACTTAAACGTTAATTCACTGTTCAGCGCGAATAGCTCAACTAGTTAACGCACTCGGTTCACGTGCACGAGCCCAACTAAGTGGCGCAGGTTCGAGTCCCGCCAAAATTATTTTTTTTTGTTTTTTTTTCAACGTTTTTATTGTACTGCTATTTTTTCTAATGCCTTAGGTTATAAAACAAAATAAAAGCAATATTGCGTTCAAGCTTGTATGTGGGACTGTGTTTTTTGCGCAACAGTTATTAGTATTTTTATTTTCAGTATTAATTTTTTTATTTATGTCATAATATAACAAAATTAAGGACTAAGGGGAACATTGGGTCTGCTTTATTGTGAAGAGACTCGAGAACTGAGAAAACTCAAACCAAAAAGTTTATTTGAGAAAAAACTGAGCATTTCACAGCCGGACCAGTTTCCTCAAGGGTAGGCCCTAGGTATGCGCGAGACTTGCTATATGACTCATCTCAAGCTGTGGCAGTTGAGGGAAGGCAATATCACCGAGGAGCAGTTCCAAAATATATTTTGGTTGATGTTTTTTGATTCCTCCAAAATAAGGGCTGCACAATTGTGATCGAGCCAAACCAAGAATTGCGGGCACGAAGTCATGAGACAGAAAATGAATAATGTTGATTGTTTGAAAAATTGCCCTTAATAAAAGGAAGAGTTATGGAGTGCTACGTAGCTTAACCCGCAGTAGAAATTTTATATATACATATAATAGTTTAAAATGGACAATGTTGCACACACAGACATTGGTTAAATTTCTTTGCAGCACAGTTGAAGCATCTATGTAGAACTGAAGCATCAAGAGAAGCTCATGCGTCCTCACTTTATTGCGCTTTACATAGCTTGTATGCGTCCATGCAGCCATGATATGATATATTTTAAAGCATTTGTTTAACCTATAATCTTTTTATTCATTAAAGCTGGCCCATAAGTTGTGTCTTATGTAGCACTACAATGGAAGCGTAATCTGCATGGTGGTCTGAAACAATGCTTTTGAAGATCTCAAAACGACCCAGCTCTATACACGACCATCCGTGCATCAATAATAAGCACCATTATGTGTCCGTACATATCAGTTGTGCTCTCATACTTAATTATTTTTCTGACCACTCCCTCTGCCCCTACCTCGTTTCTGTCGTGAAGCTGTGGCAAGTTGTGTATAGCTGTATCTATATTGTAGGAGCACATATACTATCAATGAAAAATTATTTTTAGTGTACATGCAATTAGTTTTCATAGATTTTCATTTCTTTTGTCGGTGCTCAGAAGAGCTAAGCTCATGGTCGATATTTTAAAATGACATTTCTCTTTGCCAATGTTAATGAGAACAGTTTCATTAATATTGACAAGTTCATTCACATTGAATTTAGTTCTCATTATTATTGTTTCTAACAAAAAACGAGCCCTTGAAGTTATGCTTTGCTTGCTTGATTTGTTTTCGTGTGACAGCATGCAAGTAAAATGACAGTTATTGTCATTCCTTGTGAATGACACATTTTCCGTGTGACAGACTTTAGCACCTGGTCATCTGCAGAAGTTCTATTCATTCTGGAAAAGGGCGAACAGCGGTGACTAAAAACACAGACTAGCCTGCGTTATTCTTTTGTACTATATATGTCACTGTGCATTCATTTATAACTTTATAGAGCTCGTATTTCCTGCTGAAAATGTGACAACAACTGTACAGTTTCCACATTTTTGTAACAATCGATCCCCATTCCTTTCATACACTATTGCACATTTTCGTAAGCACCTTACAAAATTTGTATATTTCCGTAAGACCTTACATTCTGTATTTTCCTTATGAAAGCTTCTGTACACTCAATACACTTTCCTTATCCTCCCAAATCTTCCATAATGAACTCTCCGTATGCTCCATAAGTTTCCTTATCTTTCCATATTTTCCATAAAACTCACCCCATCCACGCCATAAAACTTCCTTATCCTTCCATATACTCCATATAAAGCTTTCCATATATGCCATACATTTTCCTTATCTTTCTGTATACTCCATAAAAAGCTATCCGTATACGCCATACAATTTCCTTATCCTTCCATATATTCCATAAGAAGCCTTCCGTAAATGTCATACAACTTCCGTATATTTCCATAAAACTCCATTAGTTTTCCGTATGTAGCATAAGGAAATGTTACGGAGTCCATATAGTTTCCGTAAGATTTCATACGGAACTTTTCAGTAGGGACTCTCGGTGCTCTACTGCAGAGAATTCACCATATTGTGGGCCGAAACACCCTACTCATACGTGGCGACTTTAACTCTAAACATACCGATTGGGGTTATCAGTACATCACAGCAAGGGGTCGCTGCTTTGGACTACCATCCAAGACCTGCGGCTCAATACACGTAACAACTTTCACACACCAACTCGTACCAGCCATAGCGTAACCATGCGCACTAGCCCAGACCTTCCACTAAGCTGCTCACGCAGATATCTCGTGGTCCAGTACGCAACGCACACTTGGAAGTGACCATTACGTTATCGTCATACAATTACATTACACACTCCGTAGACGTCTACCACTCACCCACAATCTTAATAATACAATGAGACGCTATACGATCCGCTCGTCGGGAGCTTCCCAGTACCCCAACACAAGACATTGATTACTATGTCTCATCTCTCCTGATTCACATTACCACGCACACACAACACATTATCACACCACCCAACACCCCTACATTGAACACACGCTAAGCCCGCCTCTGGGAGGCGCATCATAGCACTCAGGAGAGATGGAAATGGCAGAAACTTGACAAAACGATAAAATGCCGACTGGTCATGCTACATACACAAATAACTGCCCACGCCAAGGAGCTGTGCCGTTCCGACTGGAGCCAGGTGTGCAACAGCATAGCTGGCAATCTTTCCACAAAACATGCATGGCACCCCCTACAGCACCTTCTCAATCCCACACACTCAAGCACAACAACACAACATCACATAACACGCCTAATTCACAACTCGACGCTTTCCCATGACAGTCTTTTGGACCTACTCGACCCAACACACACAGTACCCGGCACATCCTACCCTTTGCTGTCCTACACAGGAGCCCCAAATGAGACTCTGGACAAAGACATTTCGGAGCAAAAGGTTCTAGTGGTGCTTCAAAACTTCCGCAGAAACTCTGCACTGGAGAAAGGAATGATTACTCTATGCTCCGTAACCTGGATGATCAATCGATTGACCAGATCACAGAATGCTTTAATAAATGCTGGATGGAAGGCACCCTGCTACGATCTTGTCGCCATGCCGAGATTACCTTTGTTCCTAAATCAAACCAAACCCTTACCATATCAAACATTTGGCCTATTTCACTACATCGTGTCTCGGAAAGCTTCTCGGACACGTTGCACTAAACAGACTCACTCAACACATGCACGACCAATATCAATACCCGCACACTGTGGTGGACTGCTCCCCCATGTCTTTCCGCCCAAGATGTCATGCTGCAACTGATGCACGACATCCTTGATCCTACCATCACCGCTCATACTAACGCCATCTTGGCCCTCGGCTTAACCAAGATCTTTAATCGCGTAGTTACACCGAGTGATCATGGCGGCTCTCACTCCCCTGAATGCTGGCATTCGCTTGTACGCCTACATACAATGCGTTTTCTCGGAACGCATGGTCGCGGTTTATAAGGGCCCCCATGATTCCCCTTCATACATTCCCGGCGGAGTTGTGGCACTCCGCAAGGTTCAGTCATTTCCCGTTTTCTCTACAATGCCACACTCAATCTCTTAGCCCATGCTCTTTAAAATATTTCTGACCCTCACTACACCCTCTATACCGGTGACATCATTCTGTAGACTACCCACGGTAGTGATGGAGACTAAGAGGGAACATTACAAATTACTGCCAACATCACAGCGCAACACGCACAAAGCACTGGCCTCTCCTACTCCCGGGAAAACTCTGAGCTTCTTCTGATACGCCCTTCACCGCTTCTCTTCCCACTACCCCTATCACCGTCACTCTGACCGGCCGTGCTATCTCGGATGTCGACACACTCCGAATCTTCGCCCTTTACATCTAAAACAACGGCCATAACACTTTCACTATTCGAAAACTGAAAGGAGTGATGGAGGCGCTCTCGCACCTCGTCCACCAAGTTTCTGGCAAAAATTATGGCATGAGAGAACACAATTTGTGTCGACTTCTTCATGCCTTTACACTGAGCCGCTTCTTTTATTCCATCCCGTATCTCCGACTTCAACAAGATGAAATAGCCACCCTGGATGTCATGCTTCGAAAGGCTTACAAGGTGGCTGAGGTGGCTTTACATCTCCCAACTAACACCCAAACCTCTGAACGTTTTCAACTTGGGCTTCATATTATTACACACGAACTCATAGAGGCCCACAGACAAGCCCAATACACTCCTCTAGCTATGACTTTCACCAGACGTCCCATACTTGATAATCTCAACATTCACCTACCAGCAGCCGACCCCTCACTCCTACCAGTCCCTCCACACGTACACACCTCACCATAAAGCCTCTCCCTAAAAACACCTATGTTGCATACCATTCAACCCGCCGAAAGGCCCATGAAAAAGCTTCCACAAATTCTACGATTCCGAAGACGGTGCCGCAAGGAGATTACAAGGGTGATGACGCGGCTGCCGCAGTCGTTGATCGCACACTCCGGTTCAACGCAATTCTCCGTCTAAAGCGCGGGACAGAAGGGCGATTTTCCGTGCAATGTGGCGTGCGGTGCGACAATGCGGCAGCCGAAGTGGTCACGTTTCATGACGTTTCGTGACGTATCATCGCATCACACCACCGCAAAGCCGGTCGGGCGAGCATCAAACCGTCCAGATATTTTCGTCGCCGCATCGCACGCTTGCGTCGCACCACCACAAGGCAGCAGCCAATCACAGCACGAGCATACCAGTGGCATCACGATGCTAGTGGCGCCAGTTCTCAGTTGCCGCTCCCATTACCCGTGGTCCAGGTTTCCAGGCCAGTTCAAGCGAGTCGATGAAGGGGTGCGAGCGTGGATTCAGCAACATCGTCGACTGCGGCAACGTGACTAACATTGAGTACAATTCTCTGGTGACGTGTTATTATTCCGGATTGAATGAAATGATGTTTGAAGCGTGCCATTTCTGCATGACAACGCCTGTTTTGAAACTGCTAGCGATATCGGAATTCGTGGGCAGCGATGCAAAGTCATTTCGCAGGTAAACACAGCTACCGGCATCTCTGCGCTGGCTCGCTTCGCTTCCACCTTTGCCCTTCCCATCGATGGCATCGATAAAGTAATAGTGTTTGCTAACGCATTACATACGAATGCAATGCTTAATAGTGTTGTCAAAAACAAGCGCTCGATAAATAGCTCGCGTGTGAATGGCGTAGGGGATCGCCGGTGACCGCGACGCTAGACCTACCTGTCGGAGTCATGAATAATCAGCTGTTGCCGCTGTTGCGACGTGCTTCTCGTTCACGAATGCGATTTATTAGTCTTTTTTTATGGAACGAAGCGTGGTTGTGCAATATTGTTTGTTGTGAGCCTCATTACGAAAATACCAAGTCGTTCAACCCTGCACGCCGAGGCGCCGCATTGGGGCGGAGCCTGCCGCTGATAGCTCCTTCGCCCTCGTGTGTCCCGAACTGTCGCATGCGGCACGCCGCATCATGTGACGCCGCACGCCACATCGCAAAGAAAATCGCACGTCTGTCTCGCGCTTAACTGCTGCATCCAACCCGGAATCCTCGGAAGAAGCGGCGATCACACTTGCCCTCACTTGCAATGATTGCCTGGTACGTTGTTTCCGACTTGAAAGGCGCAATGCTAAATTTTGCGTGAAGTCTAGTCCATTAGACCGCTTTCCGCATGCTCTGCTCACCCTCCCCAAACATCTGGCCCGCCATTTGGAGCTGATCTGGGCGCTGCTCACTCTCGAAATCCCGGCAACGGAGCCGCCAATGACCACGCCCGAGGTCTTATCAACTGGGTGGCGGTGGACTCTCAATTCAGGCTCTTCCAGAGGGCGCATGCATTCCTTAAGCGAGATGACTGAAGCATACCGCACGCAACGCCAGCTATACCCTCCAACCCACTGATCTCTGGGCAATTTTTATTAGATATTATAACCAGGGTTACACACCCACACACTTCGCTCTCTCTGTTTCCTTTCCCACATCTACCTATAAGCATACTCCCCATTCTGTGCTCAATGCACTTATCCCCACGCTTCCCTTACCCCATCCTCTTCAAATGCCCGGCGGATCCTCCTCCGTGGGTCCTACAGCCACTGACCATGTGGGAGGAATGGGAGACCCTGCTGCGCTCGACAGACCCGGCCAAGCAGAAGACCACCGCTGACCGGGCTGTCTACGTCTTGCAACTACACTAAATCATGAACGCGTAGCGCGGTGGCGGCCGTGCGGTGACCCTGGGCCGTGCGGTGACCCTGGGCCGTACGTGCCCAAATCTCTTGGTCAAATAAAGCGTTTACTGCCACCACCGCTTGCGCTCGCATTCCTTAGCTTGCGCCTCGCCGGCGTTACCCGAGCGCCGTTCGTTGGTGGACATGAAGAAGCGGAGCGGCGGGCGCGTTGAAGACGCATGCGCTCGGCTTTTTTGGCTCGCGTATCGTCGTGGTTGCCCGCGCGCCATCTGCATTCTCGAATGCTATCGGACGCATACACGGAAGAACGGACGCATTAACAGATGGGTGGACGGACGCTCGCCTTACACATCATGATTCACTCCGTGAATATGCGGTGATTTTTTGCATTTTGCCTGTACTGCGTGCTTGTACTATGTCGTGATAAAAAATTATATTAAATTAGAGCCGCATGATGAGAGCACATTCACTGGAGAGACAAAATCCTTTTGCTGGCTCCGACACACCATCGCACAGACATATTCTTAGAAGGGGTTGACACCTGCTTCATCGAAACTTGGTCCCTCTTTGACAAAGCTGAATGTTCAAGAGCTGACGGGGTAATGGCAACACCATAGAGTGCATGTTTTTGAATCAAGAAAAGAGTTAACCTACAGATTTCAGTAACGGCCACTTTAGCTGCGCGCATCGCCTTAGCAATAACTTCGCGATAATGTATGCAATGACCCCGACTCCTAAACACAATTGTGCTACGCGCTTTATTTTGACGAGAAAAGCCATCGAATGAAGCATGGGCGTTTACCTCAAGCACGATGAGAAGCATGGCGACGCGAGACGCACATTGGGTATTTACGACAGCAGAAGAATCAGGATTCATGAAGTTAGTCTAAGATCACCTCTGCATTCTTCGCTTTCTTTGAAACATGTTTGCTATAGTTACAGCATAGAGTGAATAAATCTGCCAGCGAAAGTTTCGTAAGAGAACAAAAGATTGCAAACGGCCTTTGGAATACGAATTAGTGCCCCTGTTTCATTTTGTGAAGTTACAAAAAACGATTTCTTTATTTTAATTATTACGCCGTCAAATGTAGCATTCTCTCTTGTAGTACACGATATTTATTGCACAGGAACGTTACTTTTGAAAGATGTGAATTACTTTTTCGTGGATTCTGAGATGAGCGTGGGGAGGGTTGCGATATAAACAACAGTTATATTGCTAAGCTGACGCTGAACGCTGTGCCTTCTGAAGATTTCTTATCGAGTTCTGAATTTCTAATTTTAGTATCAATGAAACATTAAAAATAATAGTTCTATGTGTGAAACTTTTTGTCATTGTTTGAAAACAACTTTCTATGTAGCGTGAAGGCATGAGAAATAAGGGCATTGTGACCTCGTGGGTGGAGCTTGTATTTATTCTTAGAATGTCACCAACTATAGATAGATAGATAGATAGATAGATAGATAGATAGATAGATAGATAGATAGATAGATAGATAGATAGATAGATAGATAGATAGATAGATAGATAGATAGATAGATGGACGGATGAACAAATGGACAACCGGACGGACGAACGTACTGATGGGTGGATGGCAAAAGTGCTTCCAATACAGAAAAATATTCATCGTATTTTAAAAAATGGACATCTACACCTGTCCGAGTCAGGCGCGAGGAGCCGAACTAGAAGCCAAATCTGCATGTTATGGCCGAAAGTTCATAAATAGAGCCAGTGAGTCCTCTTTCATGGTACTGGCCAAATAAAGCAGTGATTGGAGAGTGCTCCACGCAACTAAAGTAATGGTTCATCGTTAGTTTATAGCTGAACGTTGAACAAATGTTATTTTCTAATTTATGTGTACGTGTCATACTTTCCTTATGATGTGAAACATGCGTCTGGTTTTGCCGCACTCTCGGCCAACTCCTCACCGGTGCCGTGGTCTACATATTTGTTTAGATGTGTAACCATAACGTGTGCAGAGCAAGCAAAGACTTGAAGCGAGATATTGAGAGAGAACGTGAAGTTTTTTAACAGCGAAGCTCATTTGAACATCGATCCTTGCGAGTGCATCACAGGAAACTACCATCATCTTTGCTTGTAAGTGCGGCCTAGATAAAAAGCTACCGCCATGAACGGGTAACAATAAAATTTGATTCTGGTTCTGATTCTGGTATGTACCGCCAAAATTATCTTTATCGCGCTACTGGCTCACTTAAGTGAAAAAGGCAAAAGTTAGCCTAACAAAAAAGATGTCTTTGAACTGACGGTAGAGAGCCGAACACCCCGAGTGCGTGCCACGAAAGAATACCAGCGGACAAGAAAGGCGATGGGTGGCGGCGAGAATACCTTAAAGCGGTTGAAGGCCTATACGCTAATGGTGATATACCCCTATATCTGTAAAAGCTGCGAACAATTCGTTTCAGCGCAATTACATTTTTTGGTCTGTCGTTAGAACAGCGGTGTCATGTCTGTGACGGCCTGTAGTTTAACGTGAAACTTTTTTCACGGAGAATAAACTCAGAAACAACCAGGCATCACCGAGCCAAAGCTAAGCAAGGACTTGAAAGCGTCCTACACAGATTCTGCATCACCTTGATAAGGTCTAGACACAGTCTTGAATGAGTCAGATTAGTCTTCTGAATCCGCTATTTGGTGCCTTTTAACAGCAGTGGCTGAAACACTACTTTCGTCATTTTGTTTCCCTAATGCAAAGTCAGTGCAAAGAAAATTTCAAGCTTATGCGTAACGCTGCAGGATGGTCACGTAGTGGACAAGCTGCCGCTGAAAAAAGACGAGTTCAAGAAGCACAGTGGCACATTCACCGATGACGACGCATGAAAAAACTCAACGAATATGCCGAAAAATCATCACACCCATTTCCTAAAATTAGGCGCTAAGCTTCTGCCACACAGTAATTTGTTAAAGGCTCGTTCAAGACATAAAGGATCAGAGAGAGATGACATTCGCTGAAGCAAACTCAATTTCGTTTTCTTTTTCTTTAATATACGCTTCGATAACCGTTAGTGCCATATGTAGAGAGCCAAAATTCACCTAAGTGGGTTAGAAGTTTTTGGGTATCGGCGATTGCATAACGTTTCTTCTGAAGCCGCTAAAATCTTCGACGACGCCAGGCGTGTTCGCCACTTTTACCTCATCTTCTCATAAAGTTTGACGGCATTTTTGGTTAGCCCTACGCTTCGTGCTTGTTTGCTAGTGAGTGGAAACATGATCTTGCCCAATGAAAACAACCTGCCTGCTATTCATTCATTTTCAGGCACGCACTTGAGTCACTCATGGATATTACTGATATCAACGCATGAATGCAGACGCGCAAGGGTGTGCTTTGAGAAAAAGAAGGCAGGAATTATAATAAGACAGAGTTTTGTTACTCTGAATGCTCATTGTCGGGCGTGCGCGGATGTGTGTGTGACAGTGTGTGTGTGTGTGTGGGTGCGTGATTGAGTACGTGCGTGCTATAACTGTGCATTGTGATTGTATGACACTGAAGTGCTTTATTGTGAAGCGACGTATCGATCGTATCGATTAAAAACGTTAGCTCAGGGGCATTTGCTCCATATCTTGGCGGAAATTGTGCGCAGTGAAATAAATTGCCAATAAAACAAAAGGGAACGTGGATCAAGCGTCAATGCAGCCATTGCGCGTCACAAGCCGAAGGCTTTTCTAATCATGCTCGATATCACCATCCGTAATGACTTCTGGCCAGGGACACTTGCACTTTCCTGTGTTTACTACCATCAATTTTCGTAATAGACATTGTCAACAGTGCGTGAGGAGATGAGACACCACGACCTAACGACTTAATGTTCGGCGTATGAGAAAAAGGGTAGCTGACAAAAAAAATTCCAGCATATCCACAGAGTGAACGATGGAGAGTGGGGCGAAGCATCCGTCCGTCCATTCGTTCTTGCTTCTGTCCGTCGATGCGTCCGTCTGGGTGACCGTCCGTGCGTGTGTCTGTTGGTGTGTCCGTCCCTGCGTTCTGCCAAGCATTCGTTCCTGCGTCCGTCCATGCGTCCATCCGTCCATGCAGCCATCCGTGCGTCCGTCCATGCATCTGTCTGGGTGTCCATTCGTCAATCTAGTCAACAGTCCAAGTACCACCATCTGATCTTTTTATCATATATGCGTCCGTCTGTGGGACCGTCCGTGCGTGCGTCTGTTCGTGCATCTGCACGTCCATCCGTACGTGCAGCCATCCATGCGTTCATCCATGCATCTGTGTGTGTGTCCATTCGTTCATCTAGTCAACACTCCAAGTACAACCATCTCGCATCTTTTATCAGACATACCGCATATAGAAGCACTGCCATCCAGCGTACATTCTAAGGACTATAGGAGAGGTGGCGCACGCACACTTTCTTACGGCTTGCGCTTCTTGTCTACTTCCCACCTTTAACCACCTCGAGCTCATAGTATATACTAGTTCAATGTATTCATGGCACTGCGGCCTAACACTGGTAAAACCTTACTAAAACCGAAGAGGTTACGCTCAGCGAGTATAACTTATCAACTCTTTCTTGTCAGATAGTGCTCAATGTACATGCCAATGGCTGCTAATTGGGAATGAGAGACACGAGAATTCGGCTTTTATGTAACGCGCACGCTGCAAATTTTTTTTTACTGTTGAACAACGCACAGGAGAAATCTCCCACCTAACCTCCTTTTAGGTCAAAGCGTAAGACTGGTTACGCATTACAATCACGATGAGGGACGAACGGGTCGGCGTGCTTTAAACTTCGAGTTCCTCTTCAAGTATAGCATGCACCAAAAGCGATAATGCTTCTGTTCTAATTGTGCATCGTATGATTTATGTCAATTACTCGCGACCCCACTGCGCATTGTGTCTCGTGTAGATGACTCCACGAAGACGCACGCAATGCGACCATACGTGCCGTGTTATTTGTCGGAACTACCGGCCTCTTCCTCTCTCGCCATCCTCGTCATCTCGCGAATGTGTGTGTGCGCTAACAGACTGGCGTGCAGAAAGTGCACGCACACACTTAGCCTACACCAACACAACAACGCACGCACACGGAAAACTACCCTCCAGTTATGTAGACTTGCACACTGCCCGCGGATCGATGCGAAAGCGCGCACTGAATCTCCCGCGTGGATCCGGTCTCATACTGATGATGGCGGGCATTCATCGACGCGAGCCCTTTTCCCATTTTCCCTGCGCTTGTTTCGCCGCTGGACTCCCACTGTGTTCGCAAAATGTCGAGAAGCTCCTGGGAGTTGTTTGCAGCGGGTGCCTGGAAAAAGACCTGAGGCGCAAAAACATGTACCCGTTTTCGTGCGTCTGTAGGTTCTATACGTATAGCTACAGATTGTAAGTGGAGGTTAAGAAAGCGTAAATAATGCAAGGCGTGAGATTTTCAAGCCCCGTGTTTAGTTACGGAGAAACGAACTGTTTAATTGATGTACGTCTTTGATAACTTCCTTAGTACGCTGATTCTGCGCCGTAATTCCGAGAAAAGTCACGAAGGTACTATTTTGGGTTCATTTTTTATTTCTTTATTTATTGAATACTGCATACCAAGAACTGGTACAAGCAGGACAGGTGCAAAAGGAAGGATATAAACAAAAACACATGTGAAAAAACAAGCATATATCACGAGAAACGGAATCGAAACACCGACTAGTAGAACACATATAAGATAACATGGCAAAAATGTTACATTTGATGGATACATAACATAAAATTAACAGTGCGTAGATTAGCTCCAAGCATCAGAAAATTGGATAAGATCAGTTAGACAGTTCCACTTTGATACAGTACGCGGAAAAAAGAAAAATCGGAACGCGTTCGTTTTAGCGGAATACAGGGTTAAAGAATAATCGTGATGATGACGTGTATGCCTAGAGGACAGAGGAGATACATATGCACGCGGGTCAAGGGCTAACTTATAATTACCAAGAAGATACAGATGGTTAAGGCGGTTCCTTTTTCGCCATAATTCAAGTGTTTCAATGTTGTTAGTAGTCATAGGTTCAGTCGGCGAGTCCGTAATTTTAAACTTTGAATAAACAAACCTAACAGCCTTTCTTTGCACTGCTTCTTGTTTTTTGATGTTAGATTCAGTAAAGGGGTCCCATACAACACAAGAATATTGTAGTTTTGGTCTTATGTACGAAAAGTAGCTAAGTAGTTTTATGTCAGAAGGTGAATTTCTGAGCTTATGTTTTAGATAACACAGCTTACGGAAGGTAGCAGAACATACGTTGTCTATGTGTAAGTTCCAAGAGAGGTCATTAGTTATTGTTACGCCTAGATATTTGTAGTTGTTAACCTGTTGTAGTGATGATGAGCCGAGGTTATAAGTAAAATGTAGAGGTGTTTTTGAAAGAGGTATACAAAGATAAACAGTTTTCTGTGCGTTGAGTGCCATATCATTGTCATTACACCAGTTTAGTATGTTATTAAGACTCAAGTTCAAGATCTGCTGATCACTAGAAAACGTAACTTGACGAAATAGCACACAATCATCCGCGAACAGTCTGATTTGAGTTCCTGGTAGTACTGTGTTTACAATGTCGTTTACATAAATTAAAAATATTAGCGGCCCCAGAACGCCACCCTGTGGCACGCCTGATGTTACAGGAAGAGAGCTCGAATTGTTCCCATCTACTGAAACAAACTGTGAACGTTCTGTTAAATAGTGTTGGATCCAGGCAATGAAAATGTCAGGTAGATTGATGTCCTTTAGTTTTGTAAGTAGTTTGTGATGAATAACTTAATCAAATGCCTTACTAAAATCGAGGAATATGACGTCCATTTGTCCATTTTTATACAGAGTTTCTGGAAATGAATGAACCACTGAGACTAACTGAGTTACGATTGAATAGCCTTCTCTAAAGCCATGCTGAAAACTAGTTAGTATAGAGTATTGTTCGAGGAATTCCACAATGCGCTTAGATATTACATGTTCAAGCATTTTACATATTGGTGATGTTAATGAGATGGGACGGTAGTTTTCTACGAGTAAATGGTTTCCTTTCTTAAACACAGGAAGAATACGAGCCCTCTTGCAATCACTGGGTAGTTTTGCACTCAACAGCGATCATCGAAAGATCGCTGTGACAAAATGAGCAATACTCCCTGCATAACGGCGAAGAAAAACATCAGGGATATTGTCTAGACCACAAGATGATTTAGTGTTCAACTTCAAAATCATTGCAACAACACCAGAATATGATATAAAGTCCACTTCATTAGCCTGAAACACTCTTTGCTGAGGCGTATTAAGACTCGCCTTAGCAAACACGTTGTGGAAAAAATTGTTGAAATGTTCCGCAATGAGCTTCAGATTTGTAACTGTATTACCATCGACTAATATATGTGATACCTGCTTCTTACTATCCCTCAGGAAGTTACAAAACTTCGTAGGATTGTTTTTTTAAAAAGTCTGGCAGTGTTGTTTTAAAGTAAAAATCTTTTGATTCATGCAAAGCACGTGCCAATTTTATTTTAAGTTCTTGAATAATAGCTGATTGGTGATTACTCTTTTTGAGCCATTTCAATTTGCGTTTTAGATGGATGATATTTCGCGTAATCCATGGGGTGCTTTTAGCAATCTCTTTAGATTTGGTTGGTATGAATTGGCTTATACAGTAATTGCACATTCTAGTGAATTGGTTTCATAGTGCATCAACATCACCCTTATTTTCAATAAAGTCATCATAACAACTTCTCATGTACTGCACAATAGACGCATCATATGATCTTGCGTAATCCCTGAAGCTTCGTGTAGTTGTGCGTTTGTGACCGACTGAGTTGATTAAGGGAATGGTAACACTTACAAGATGATGGTCAGACACGCCACTTTCAATTAAAACTGTATATTCATAAATATCGCGGCTTAGGAACGCTAAGTCCAATAAAGCACCGGACGAACCTTGTTCTCGAGTAGGCTGCCTAACCACTTGAACGAGGTCGTGAGTAAGCATGATGTCAAAGAATATGCTAGCATTCTTGTTCGATTTGCAGCCTGTCTGAAGGAGTTCCCAATCACCATTCGGTAAGTTGAAATCCCCGATAACAAATTTTTTATTACTCTGAAATTGTGTCATATGTTCTTGCAATTTCAGCAAATATTCAGGAGCAGCGTCTGGTGGTAACACGCGTATAGAACAAAGCATTGATCCCAACAAGTTATTTTGATACACAAACACTCGAGGTCAATGACATCCGCTAAAACAATGGCTTGTATTGAAGGCTTGACAAGGATAGCAACACCTCCGCCCTTATCCGTCCGGTCCTTACGAAAGACACTGTAACTCGGTGGAAAAACTAAATCATCACTTATTTCATTTCATAACCAGGTTTCGGTGAATACAGTAATGTGTGGGTCGTATTCGAGTAGTGTGGCCTCAATAGAATCTTTTCTGTTTACAATGCTTCGTGTGTTTATATTTAGGATTCGCAAGTTCTTTGCCTTTGGTTTCTTAGGTTTGCGGGTATTCTGATCTACTTGTCGAGATCAATGAATGCGTTTAACGGATGTGGAAGGGCCCTCGTTATCAACCCTCCATCTCAATTCTTGCTTTGCTTCTGCGTGTAGCCTCTAGTATCCGGGCGGTTCATGCCCGCATTGCCGTTTTTTTGCAACGGAACTTTCTCATTCAAATGATAATCCCAGACGTAAGGCACGTTGTTTATGTATATTTTATCGAACGCTAGTGAAACCTTTTCTCTTTTGTCACGGTTCTGTTTCGCACTAGCCCACAATTTCCTTCGGACGTCGCGAATTCTTCGCGAAAAATCTTCACCAATGGAATAGTCCGTATCCTTGAGTTTAAATCCTCTTTTAGTATTGCGTATTTACTTCTTGAATCTAACAGTTTATGACAGGTCTCGTCGAGTCATGTCGTTGCTTGCCTAGACGGTGTATACGCTCGATTTGTACGCTCTCAAATTCAAGGATATCCTGCAAAATACCTTTATTTACTGCAGTTTCAAGTGCGGTGTTAGTTTCATCTTCTTTTTCTGGAAGTCCATAAACGATCAAGTTGGAGCGTCTGCTATGGTTTTCCATGTCGTCTATTTTTGATTCAAGTACTTTAATAGTGTTTTCCATGCAGTTAATTTGCTCTTGAAACAATGCTACTCTTTGTTCGAGAGCGAAAATCGAATCTAATTTTCTTTCAATGCCTGAAAGACGCGTTTCCTTGATTTTTTTATCGTCTGATTCCTTAAGGTGTTTAGCAATTTGCGCTGTGTCTGGGCCCGAATTTTCTTCTAAGTCACCTCCAAGCAACAGCAGTTTCCTCGCCGAGTAAGTGAGTACATTTAACATATCATGGACGCAGACTAACTGGACAATTAATTGAAAGAATTTGCCAATGTTTCTTGTTGTGGCGCCTATTTACCATGGTCACTGAACTCCTAGTTCAGATACATGCAACAATTTTGACGCTTCATAAACCACTGCTATCACACAGCGCATTTGGTTGTTACGAATACAAAATACGCGCAACGACCAACATACATGGCAGCAACTATACCTGTCTGTTAAGATATGTTTGCAGATTTCTTGCTGTTTAAATATTACATATATTATTAAAAGATCAAACACAAACAAATGGACAACGCTTTTCGATGAAAAAAACAACAAAAGGAAGTGATAACAATACTGTTGCCGTCCTTATTATGATTACCTAATATCTTTCTATAACTTTATTTATACATCGCTACCTGTAGATCGCAGCCAGGAACCAACTGACTCTTTGGCTGCGGACGAGTGTCCGGTAAGAATGCAGGAAGTGTACTAAAATGTTAAGTTCTCTATGGTTAACTGATGGAACTGTCATGGAAGTAGAGATCCGACCAGCGGGAACGTAGACAGTGGAGCCACGGGAGCGGCCGCGTCAGCAGAACGTGTAAGTGAGCTCTGCACATATCTGCCTATAACTTTAGCAATTTTGCTTCTAGGAGGATCAGAGTGGTGTCTATTTGTTTGTGAAGATACAAGGAGTTCAACCGCTACAAATACTGCTATTACAAACGAAAATTTTAAATTTTAGGAGCGGAAAACAGTGTGAATCTGTGAAAACAACAACAGTCAGACCACGTGTTTATACGATCGCTTGTAGCTTCGTTATTATTCTACCGGGAAACTTCTTACTTATAAATTTGAAAGTCCTAGGGTAGACCTGACGCTACTGAAGTTTGATCAGGCTAGGTTTATTAGTTCCAGAGTTATTCCGCAATCAAATTTAAGCCTAATCACTAAAAAGAATAAATTGGTAATATCACCTCGCAAACGCATTTGAATTTTGTCCGCTTAATATAAGAATAAACCGCACCCCATAGGCTACCAGGAGGCCCCATTCCGTACACTCTAGGACCTTAATTAAGGTGGTAATCAGCAAAAAGCTCATTTCATTAAAACAAATTTTCAAAAGGAGCTACAAACGACACCAAAAAATAGCTAATATCTTCTTTTAGAACACAACAGTCCGGTTTTTTCCGTGTAAAAATGATTTTGATAGCTTAAGGTAACCGGAAGATACAGAGTTAGAAAGAATATAACGAAAACCGCTAATAAACGTGTGGCGCCCGCGTCTTCCCTCAATCAGAGGAGGAGGGTGGCTCACTGCTCGGGATTAAGGCACGCCCGTCAGATCAAAGTCTTGAACCACGTGTTTTTTTCCCTTACGATCGCTTTTAACTTTGCTAATAACCTACCGGGAAACTTCTAACTCATACAGTGCGAAGCCCTAATTGTAGACCTGTCGCCGCTCAGGTTTCATCAGGACAGGAGTAATAGTACCGGAACTATTTCGTGACCAAAATTAATCCTAATCACTGAAAAAGAATAATTTGGTAACATCACCTCACAAACGAATTTAAATTTTGTCCGCTTAATATATCAATAAACAGCACCTCATAGGCTAATCGGAGGCCCAACTCCGTACTCTCTAGACCCTTAATTAAGGGGGTAATCAGCAGAAATCTCATTTCATTAAAACATTTTATAACGACAACCACAAACTTGACTGATACACCGCTGAAACCTACATTTAGAACATAACAATCCGGGTGCGGCGATGGCATAGTGGTTAGAGCAACCGCCTCGCATACAAGAGGTCCGTGGTTGAAATCCCGGTGCCGCGCAGTTCCCAACCGGAAAAAAAAATCCACGTGTTGAAGGAACTGCATTAATAGGCCTGAGGTGCGGCCTCACCGGTAACCACCGCTGTGAACGCACTCCCTCACCAGAGAAGGATTGGCCACCCTGGTGCAGTATCTGGCCACTACCTCCCACATGCATACGTCAAATAACTCACAGCCTTCAGTTCCCAGCAGTTGCGAAGCAACTGACCATGGCGGTGGTCAGATCTGCAACGCAGCAGAGGGTGCTAAGAATCTCTGGACTACCAGCCGCCTTTGGAACCTGAACTTGGCAACGTTTAACGCTAGAACCTTATCTAGTGAGGGAAGTCTAGCTGTACTATTCGAGGAGCTAGAGGGTGTTCAATGGGATATAATAGGGCTCAGTGAGGTTAGGAGGAGAGATGAGGCCTATACTGTGCTACAGAATGGGCACGTCCTTTGCTATCGGGGCTTGGCAGACAGAAGAGAACTGAGAGTGGGGTTCCTAATTTACAGAAACATAGCTGGCAACATAGAGGAATACTACAGCATTAATGAAAGGGTGGTTGGTATTGTAATTAAACTGAATAAAAGATACAAGATGAAGGTAGCACAGGCTTACGCGCCTACATCCATCCATGATGACGCTTCAGTTGAAAGCTTCTATGAAGACGTGGAATCGGCAATGAGTAAGGTAAAAACACAGTATACTATAGTGATGGGCGACTTTAATGCAAAGGTAGGGAAGAAGCAGGCTGGAGACCAGGCAGTCGGAGCTTATGGCGTCGGCACTAGAAACGCCAGAGGAGAGCTACTAGTAGAATTCGCAGAACGCAATAATTTGCGGATTTTAAATACTTTCTACCGAAAACGAGAAAACCGCAAGTGGACATGGAGGAGCCCTAATGGCAAAAATAAGAACGAAATAGACTTTATAATGACTGCGCACCCAGGAATCATGCAGGATGTGGAAGTGGTTGGCAAGGTACGATGCAGTGACCATAGAATGGTACGGTCTCGAATTCGCCTAGACTTGAAGAAGGATTGACAGAAACTGATAGGCAAGAAGCTAATCAATGAGCTATCACTGAGAGGGAATGCACAGGAATTCAGAGTGTCGCTACAGAACAGGTACTCGGCTCTTAGTGAGGAAACCAACCTTAGCGTAGATACAATGAATGATAATCTAACGAGTATTATTACGGAGTGTGCAGTGGAAGTTGGAGGCAGGGTAGATAGACAGGACCTTGGCAAGCTTTTCCAGGAAACGAAGAACCTAATTAGGAAGCGTCAAAGCATGAAAGTGTCAAGTACAACAGACAAAATAGAACTGGCAGAGCTTTCAAAGTTGATTAATAGGCGTAAAGTATGCGATGTAAGAAGGTATAACATGAAGAGAATTGCACACGCTCTGAAAAATGGAGGAAGCGTCAAAGCAGTGAAGAGGAAACTTGGGATAGGCAGAAGTCGGATGTATGCACTAAGGGACAAAGAAGGCAAAATAACTACCAATATGGTTAGGATAGTTAAAATAGCGGAGGAGTTTTACAGAGATCTGTACAGTAGCCGAGACAACCACGACCTTAATACTATAAGAACTAGCAGTAACCCAGATGACACCCCACCAGCAATGATTGAAGAAGTCAGAAAAGCTTTGGAGAGCATGCAAAGAGGCAAAGCTGCTGGTGAGAATCAGGTAACATCAGATCTGCTGAAAGATGGAGGACAGATTGTGTTAGGAAAACTAGCCACCCTGTTTACAAGGTGTCTCCTGACGGGAAGGGTACCAGAGTCTTTGAAGAACGTTAACATCATCTTAATACATAAGAAAGGAGATGACAAGGACTTGAAGAATTACAGGCCGATCAGCTTGCTCTCTGTAGTATAAAAGCTATTTACAAAGGTAATTGCTAACAGAGTAAAGAAAACATTAGAATTCAATCAACCAAAGGAACAAGCAGGATTTCAAACAGGCTACTCAACAATTGACCACATTCATACTATCAATCAGGTAATAGAGAAATGCTCAGAGTATAACCAACCACTATACATAGCCTTCATAGATTACGAGAAGGCGTTTGATTCAGTAGAAATATCAGCCGTCATGCAGACACTGCGGAATCAGGGCGTAGATGAAGTATATATAAACATTCTGGAAGAAATCTACAGGGGATCAACTGCTACCATAGTGCTTCATAAAGAAAGAAACAGAATACCAATCAAGAAGGGTGTAAGGCAGGGGGACACAATCTCCCCAATGCTATTTACCGCGTGCTTACAGGAGGTTTTCAGAAGACTAGAATGGGGACAGTTAGGGATAAGAGTTAATGGAGAATACCTTAGTAACCTGCGCTTCGCCGATGACATTGCATTGCTGAGTAACTCAGGGGACGAATTGCAACTCATGATTAGGGAGTTAGACAAGGAGAGCAGAAAGGTGGGTCTTAAAATTAATCTGCAGAAAACGAAAGTATAGTACAACAACCTCGGAAAGGAGCAGCGCTTCGAGATAAGTAATAGTGCACTTGAAGTTGTAAAAGACTATGTCTACTTAGGGCAGGTAATAACCGCAGAGCCTAACCACGAGATTGAAGTAACTAGAAGAATAAGAATGGGGTGGAGTACATTCGGCAAGCACTCTCAAATTATGACAGGTAGATTGTCACTATCCCTCAAGAGGAAGGTATATAACAGCTGTATCTTGCCGGTACTTAGCTACGGAGCCGAAACCTGGAGACTTACAAAGAGGGTTCAGCTTAAATTGAGGGCGACGCAGCGAGCAATGGAAATAAAATTGGTAGGTGTAACCTTAAGAGACAAGAAGAGAGCAGAGTGGATTAGGGGACAAACGGGGGTTAAGGATATCATAGTTGAAATAAAGAAGAGGAAATGGACATGGGCCGGGCATGTAGCGCGTAGACAGTATAACCGCTGGTCATTAAGGGTAACTAACTGGATTCCCAGAGAAGGGAAGCGGGTTAGGGAGAGACTGAAGGTTAGGTGGGCAGACGAGATTAAGAAGTTTGCGGGTATAAATTGGCAGTAGCAAGCACAGGACCGGGTTAACTGGCGGAACATGGGAGAGGCCTTTGTTTTGCAGTGGACGTAGTCAGGCTGATGATGATGATGATGATGATGATGATGATGATGATGATGATGATGATGATGAGACAGTGGCAGTCGAGAAGAACGCCCGCTTCTGTTTTCGCAGCCTTACGTTTTCGTTTCACTGATGACGACTTTAGCAATTGAGTATTGCCGTGCGTCTGAGTATAAATAAGTGGGTGCGAGCAATCGTGGTTCATCGCCTTGCTTGAAAGCACTCCATGCAAAAAATTAGCCTAAAACAGCCCTCCTCGTTAATGGGCATTTCACATGTGCCTTTATTTCTCCACTTTTTTTGTAAATACCGTGACAAATACCTACACGGAGCGACATAGGGGTATACTTGAATGGGGTGCAAAATACATTTCTTGAAACTGTGATTTAAAACATTGGAGAAAGGGAGGCATCTTTCTTTTTCGTATTCTCTATTTTCAACTAAAAAGAGAAAAAAATTAAGAGGAACTCTTTGGTCGAAAAGGAGACTTTCTCAGCGTTTCTATAAATTCTGGCATGCTATTTGGCAATGCAAAACGTGGTAACAAGAATATTGTAGAGAGAGATAACATACAAAAAAAGGAAATAAAATGACATCTGAAACGGGCAAGTGAACCTGATACAAATATTTATAACTAAGATGTCAGGTAACTTTAGGCTATAATTTTGAAAACAGATAATCATAGGAACTTTCCTACCACGCCAATTTCAGACTGGTAACCTAATACGACTGCAAAAAGCGCTCCATATACGAGGGGCTAGGAATCGGACCAAATAAGCTCTGCAATCTTAACGAATCGTGAAAAATCAACTGTTCTACTATTCTGTTTAGTTGTTTTAACGAAAGATAATTCACAAAGTCTTACATACCTAAACACCCCAAGTGCCCACTAGCCCATACAAACGTTTTTTTGGAATGCAGCGACGTGTTTACCACTGTCACGACGTGTATTTGGTCAAGCGCGTTTTGCTTGAGTCTGCGGAAGAGACAGGTCAAGGCTTCAAGGTGTGACATAAAAACAAAACCTTCATTGCGCACACAAAAAGACATAAATAATTACACAGAAAAGAATAAAGCTACCGATAAACAGTTTCCCAAATGACAATAGATAACACGTCCTATTTTTGTTTTAAAACGACCACGACTTACGCGCGTCTTTAATCTATCCTCGTTCGCTCAACTACCAGCTCAACTCGACTCCCAGTGTCGGCTGCCCATGGTGAGTATCGGTAGCGCTTACACTACCGTCGCTCATCACGTCCGTCGGTTTTGGCACGGCCGCTAGTACTGGCGTCCCCACTGGTGTAAAGCGGCGCTCCGATCTGACGAATACGGGCGTCGTACCGCGGTTTTGGGCTTGTGCCGGCAGGTGCTCTAGGCATGTTCCACGTCCTTCCCCCGTGTGCCGTGGACGTGGCAAACGGCTGTCTGAGAGCCCGGGCTCGTTGAAGGTCGGTGGCTTGTCGCTGACTGGTCCCGACCGCTCACTACACCAGCTGGACGATCGGAGCCAAAAAAATTGGCAGCATATCCACGGAGTGAATTATGGAGAGTGGGGCGAAGCATTCGTCCGTCCAATCGTTCTTGCTTCCGTCCGTTCCTGCGTACGTCTTTGTAACCGTCCATCCACCCGTCCGTGCGTGCGTCTGTTCGTGCGTCCGTCCCTGCGTTCGTCTATGCATACGCCCCTGCGTCCGTTCATGCGTGCATCTATGCATCTGTCTTTGTGTCCGTATGTCCATCTATTCAACACTCTAAGTACCACCATCTCACATCTTTTCATGATATATTCCCCATATAGAAGCACCGCCATATAGCGGGCATTCCAAGGACTAAACGAAAGGTGGCACACGCACACTTTCTTACGGTTTGCGCTTTGGGTCTACTTCTCACCTTTAACCACCTCGTGTTCATGGTATATACTAGTTCATAGAATTCATGGTACTGCGGCTCAACGCTCACTAAACCTTTCTAAAAGCAAGGATGTTACGCCCAGTGAGTATAACGTAGCTACCGCTTCCTATCAAATAGTGCTCAATGCACATGCCAATGGCTGCTAAAGGAAAATGAGAGACGGGAGAATTCGCCTTTTACTTTCTTACGGCTTGTGCTTCGTATCTACTTCCCAACTTTTAGCACCTCGAGTTCATGTTATATACTAGTTCATTGTATTCATGGCACTGCGGCTCGACGCTCGCTAAACCTTTCTATAACTAAGTAGGTTACACGCAGCGAGTATAATGTAGCAACCCTTTCTTGTCAGATAATGCTCAATGTACTTGCCAATGGCTGCTAATGAGGAATGAGAGACAGCAGCATTCGGCTTAAAGTTAACGCGTACGCCGCCAACTTTTTATTGTTCAACAAAGCACAGGAAAAATCTCCCATCGGCACCACTTTGAAGGTGAAAATGTAACGCTTGTTACACACTACGACTAGGACTACGAGGGACGAACGGGTGCCGCTTTAGGAGCTTCGCCCCTCAAACTGGCAGCTCACCGAGGTAGAAACTCTTACAGGTCGCGACGTGTAGCAGTCCTGGGGCGAGACTCAGGCTGCCTCGACCATCGACCGTGTTCTTCGTCGTCCTCCCCAACGCTCTCTTTCCGCCGCACCCACCTTCCAATCTCGCGTGCACGCGCGCACCACTCTTTTTTACTTGTCTTCCGAATTGCTTCTCCTGCACCTGTTCCACGAATTTCGTTTTTACTTCTTTCCTCGAATGCCATTGTTCTTGTCATCCTTCACAATCGCCCATTTAGTGCAATTATCTCAGTTTACGAGACGCGAGGTGGCGCCGAGGAGTGCAGACATGTCTTTGTCAGCTCCCACTTGTTTTTGTGATTTCAGCCATCTTTTCGACAATTAGTGCCAAGTTTTTGGACTTACATTACCGGCCCTTCAGCGCTCTTTATGAGGATATCGCCGTTTTCGCAGTGAGTGAGTGTTTCAAGACTTTATCAGGTTTTAACCAGTTGACGCGGTGCATCGGCTCCTGAGCCTGACTACGTCTTGGCTTAGCGCAAGTACGACATTAGAGCTGGCCAAGACTACGGCTTACACGCGGCAGAGCCGGGTCCAGTGAGGTCTTCTTTCGACGAAACCAGACGCAATACCCCAGACAATTGCAGTTGAAGGAATGAACGCTACGCAAGATTATTTTTCCGACGTGGGCTGGATTACTGCCTATGGTATACGAAGACGACCGGACCAGGCGAAGAACGCGATGCCTGCGTTTGGCGCGAAAAGTGAAGACGCGACTAAGAAAAAAGGACCTTACAATCGTACCCCAACGACATTTCAAAGGGTGGTAGGCAGCTCCCGACTCCCCAGAATTCCGAAAGAACACCTCAGAGTTATCGTCCGTCCCAAGGGAGGATGAACGTTTGCAGAGTGTACCACTTCGCGCTCTCGAAGTCTCTGATTATGGCAACTTTCACGGGAAACAGGCAGAAGAAGACTTCGTTTACTCTAACAAGGTACAAAACAGTATCGTCATTTCTACTCCCGTTACAACAGATCCCAAGACTTATGCCACCATACGAAGAACACACGCAATTTTGGAGCCTTCGAGGAATCTGCCTACGTAGCGCACCGGAGAATACCTGCAAAGTGGTATTTAGAAACATAGACACGTCGATCACTCAGCCCCAACTCAACGAGGCAATTGTGAACAGCCGTAACCCAAAAGTGTTTGGCGTGAAGAGAATCAAGAACATGCGAGCCATGGTCGTTCTGTTTGAAGGTTCACGCGTACCGAGGCACGTTGCGTGCGGGTTGGCGTACATGGAATACTCGCTGTACAAAAGGCAGGTGGATATCAGCTACGCATACGGCCATGTGGGGCATCGAGCCGAAGTATGTCACAAGAGCAACGAAGAAAAAGAAAAGTGCCACAACCTCGAGATGAACATTTCATAATCTACCCGTGAGACGCAGAGTTGCACCCCGAAATGAAAACTTTGCGGAGGAGAACACATCACGGGTGAGCGTTCATGCAAGAGGAGATACCACGTTCCGTACATAGTGAGAAAACGCCGTAGGGACAGACGCTCCAAATTACTGGATGACCAAGAGGAGGGTGCTGGGATAGTCACGAAGCGATTGACATCTGATTAGTGCTGCTGCGTGGCAAAGCTGTCTTTCCAGGGCGAATTCTAGCTCCAGGGTCCGTTCCTGCTCTACAGAGGCTTCTCGCTCCCGAGTACTCTCGAGGGCACTTGCGTCACCGACGCGGTCCCCGGGGATCTGCCAGTAGCCGGTCCAGGAGCCGCTCTCAGTCCAAAGCCAAGCTGACCTGGGCTGACAAGGTGCGGAGTGGTAGCAGCAGCAGCGACGACAAAACCAACGGATCGAGACCTGAGCCCCTGCTCTCGACCCCAATTAGAGGTAGGACACAACCAGAGTATAATGAATATGAAAAGCGCATCGTTGCCCTAGAGCGCGAAAACAGAGAATTAAAGCATAAACTAGAAGAATTCATGACACTAATGACCAAGAGAGTTCGCGACCCTCAAGACAGCACTGCACAAACACTCACACCTTATCAGCAACCCCCCCACGTCGTAAGCACACAAAGTAGCACACACAAGCGCAGAGCAGTGGCACCTATGTCGAACGAAGGCGAGGATGTGTTTAGTGACTGCATGTCAGACATCAGCGAGACCCCTTTCAACGTCTTAGCTGTTGAGGGTAACTCCACAAGTCGACGCCATAAGAGCTGTACTAACACGTTGAGCACCATCAGCACCGTGCTAAAGCAGCTACAAAAGGCGATCGGACAGATCAACTGTAGGCTGGATCGCTTAGAAAGACCAGTGGCACACTCGAAAACCGGTAAACAAGCATCAGCTTCTGCAGCAGCAGCACTTATGTCCTCTTCGAGACCAGTGATACCGCCGCATGAACCCACTCAACCGCACAAAGCTGATGCGGATGGCGCCAGTGGGGTCGTAACACTCGCACAACCACATCATGGATAGTTCATCGCAGTTTTTTTAAGTATGGCAGTGGAACTGTAATTCATTTTTCAAGAACAAAAACTGTCTAGCACAACTCATTAGATCATGAGAGGAAAAGCCACATGTTATTCTTCTGCAAGAAAGCGGAGTCACTGAATCTCCACGAAATCTAACTTTCCCAGGGTACAGGGTAACCAAGCCGAACCTGTGCCCCGACTTCAAGCTTGCTAGGGGTATAGCTGCCCTTGTCTGCGAAGACAACAGCTTTGTGGAGAAGACCACGCTCGCATACAAGCAAGGCTCTGAATTACAGTTGGTGATTATCCCCGGTCGCGCTACCAAAGCCGACATTTTCATTTTAAACGACTACTGTCCACCGAAGAACAGACTTCAAAACTTCAACAGCCTCTTCTTAGTGGCTACAAAACAGGCCAAAAATAAGCCTCTCATGTTTGCAGGAGACTACCGCGCATAATAAATCATGGGGTGACTCCAAAAATGATGCCAAAGGAACCAAACATGCTGCGTGTGCGGATACGCTTAGTCTAAAACTCATCATGGACCTTTGATTTCCGACACGCAAGAATAATTCTTTCCAACGTGATACCACTCCTGACTTAGCCATCTTGCGCAACGTAGAAGGGTCGTGAAACAACCTACAGGAGGATCTGGGCAGGGATCACTTCATCGCGGAAATCAACGTACACATTACTCCACCCCCGCTAAGAAAATACACGTACGTTGATTGGGATACATTTCGCCAAATCAGAAACAATGAAGACAAGCCCCGAGAAGCATTGGACAACCTTGTGACTAATCTGAAAGAGGTGGTTAACAAGGCAACCAAAGAAATCTCCGTGGAGTTGGAGGTACCTGTAATGGACACTAGGCTAGCACATCTCCTGGAGGTCAAGAACACACTTCGAAGATGGAAGGAACAAAAGTTGAACCTGTGGCTCAGAGTCAAGATATCCCAACTCAACAAGGACATCGAACAACATGCCAAGAAACTCACTGCACAGCAATGGGATGAGGTCTGCAACGAAGCAGACGGCAAAATGCGCAAAGGAAGCAAAAGGGCCCTACTCAAGCATCTGTTTACTGACAGCACCAAATCATCCAAAAGCAGTGCGCGGTGGGAAATTGAGAGACGCGTCTACATGAACACCTCGGAAGGCAGCGATCTACAAACCTTTGCTGACAAATTGGCGGACATATACTTACCACTTCAAGAAAAATCTATACCATGGGACAACTCCACATCTAAATATCAGGCAACCCCACAGTCAGCCTTCGATAGACCTTTTGAAATTGCGGAGAACGTTCATGCCTTGCGGGATCTCAACGGACGGTCGGCGCCCTGCATAGACGGAATCTCAAACAAGCTTCTTAGAAAGCTTGACAGCGCAGCTATTGAAGTCCTTACAGAAAAGATCAGTCATGTATGGTCCGATCGCAATGTCCCGGAGGGGTGAAGAATGGCTAAGGTCGTGTTCGTACCCAAGCAGGGAAAGCCCCTGGGACCAGAAAACTTGCGCCCGATATCACTTACATCATGCCTTGGGAAATTGGGGGAACATGTTACTCATAATCGAATTAGTGGACACATTGAGAACGAAGGTCTGTCTCTTTCGCCACATTATCGTGGGCTTCCGGAAGTCCCTGTCTGCACAAGACGCTATGCTTCTCATCAAGAGGGCCATAGTCGATAACACGTCTCTAGACATCAAAGGGATATTGGCGCTCGATCTGAGGAAGGCTTTTGACACGCTGAAGCATGAGCACATTCTTAATGAAGTTTCCAAGTTGAGCCTCGGTGAAAAATTTAACAACTATGTCAAGTCTTTCTTTGCAGATCGGAAAGCTCCAATGAGCATCGTCCCAATCAAGAGCAAAGAGTACACACTGGGTAACGTTGGTACAACGCAAGAATCAGTGTTGTCCCCACTGTTATTCAACATTGCAATGCACAACCTGTCTCTCGGCTCGCCGACGTTCCATGCATCGGCCATGCAATATACGTGGACGACATCACCGTATAGTCCACGGAGGGCCCTCTTGGGAAGCTGGAGAGCAATCTACAACGAGCACTCGATGTCACGGAGGATTTCCTGACGAGCACGGGGATGGAGTTATCTCCTGATAACTCAGAACTCCTCCTGCACAAGAGTTTTTTGTGACGGGGGCGGGAGATTTATGGGCAGCCTATTCGTCTGCGATCGAGAAGTGGAAAAGTAATTCACATCTGTGAATCAGTTAAGGTTCTAGGGCATGACAATCGGAAAGTACACCAACAACAACACCGAGGCACTCAGACGTCTCGAGAGAGCGCTCACAGATTTAGTAGGGTTATCTCCAGAGTTGCCAACAAAAGAGAGGAACTGAAGAAGGACAATCTCATGAAAGCCTTCCATGCGTTCCTCCTCAGCCACATTATTTACGCCGTGCCTTTCCTAAAACTGACAAAGAAGGAACTTAATAAGATTGACGCGATTATCAGGACGGCGCTAAAGCGGGTCTTAAATCTTCCGAAAAGCACCAGCATGGAGCGGCTTTTACGTCTCGGACTACATAACACAGTAAGAGAGCTCTTTGAAGCTCAACTAACAGCGCAGCTATGCCGATTGTCACTTACCAAAGCAGGCGCCAGGATTCTCTCAGAAGCCAGGCTACAACCCCTCTTTATGCCTCCACAAAAACAGAGTATATCTGCTGAGATAAGAGGGGCCCTATGTGTCGATCCGGTCGCCAGGAACATCTATCCGTTGCACAACGAAGGGCGCCGACGAGCAAGAGCCGAGGCCATCAAGAGGAAGATCGGGCGCTCAGCTCAGCTGCCCTCTTTGCCAATGCAGCCCAATACTGGAAGAAGGATGCGTATGTCGTCACTGTTGTCAATGAGAAAGGATGTCTAGTAAACGCTGCCACGGTGATCACCAAATTCACTCACGAAGCCGAGGAACTCGCAATAGTGGTTGCTCTTCATGGTTAAAGGAGGGATGTAACCGTCTTTTCGAACTCAAGAACAGCCACCCGGTCATTCTCATCCGGCTTCGTCTCTACTATGGCTCACATCACGAATACTGTACCTACTCAGGAAAATAAAGTGGAAGTTCTCCTGACACATATTGAATGGTTCCCGGCCTATATGGGTAATCTCTTGCCTTGCTCGACCTGCTATCCGAACGAGAGAGCTCACCAGCTAGCACGCGAACTAGCTACCCGCGGCGGTGAGCCGCCCTCTCAGAGGGGTAGCGAACGGGGATGTATGAACTTCAAGGATCCATTGATTACATTTCACAAGATCACCACAGCTTATAAACTAGGGTGCAGAGTTTTCCCTCTTCCACACCCTAAATTGAATAAAGGACAAGAAGTTACACTTCGGCAACTGCAGATGAAAACGTGCATCACACCAGCCATACTGCACAGACTCGACCCAGATTTCTCATCCCTCTGTCCGCACTGTCATCACGAGTACTGTAATTTTGAACACATGCTCTGCTTGTGCCCCTTTAATGCGGGGTCACAACTACCAGACCAAACCTCCTTGGAGGCTGCCACACGCAGCACGGTACTCGACGACCAACTCCTGGCCGTCCAGAGGGCCCAGGACATCACCGAGAGACTCCACCTCCCGGCACCATCCTGGGCGGAGCCACCTGGCTGAGCTAGTGAGGCCTCCGGTCTCGTCCAGTCTCTGCCGCCTTTGGACCAAAATAATGTTCTCACTCACTCACTCACTCACTCACTCACTCACTCACTCACTCACTCCCTCTCAGTTTACAGTGTTACATCATGAACAAGGAATGTAACATGGGCATGGAAATATGCAAAAAAAAATATGGTTGAAAGACATAGACTAGTATAAGTTCTGCAGTCAGTGACGAAGCTTTTTTTTAAGCGAACGAGTACAGGTAGATTGATTGATATGTGGGGTTTAACGTCCCAAAACCACTATATGATTACGAGAGACGCCGTAGTGGAGGGCTCCGGAAATTTAGACCACCTGGGGTTCTTTAACGTGCGCCCAAATCTGAGCACACGGGCCTACAACATTTCCGCCTCCATCGGAAATGCAGCCGCCGCAGCCGGGATTCGAGCCCGCGCCCTGCGGGTCAGCAGCCGAGTACCTTAGCCACTAGACCACCGCGGCGGGGCGAGTACAGGTAGAAAAAAAAACAAAAAAGCCCGATTTTCCGTTTCGGAAATTTTTGAGACCAAACAGAATGGGCTATCTCGCTTATAGATATACGTTTATCTTTCTTCTTTTTATTCGAACAGTGAATTAAACCGAGTGCAATGCCACTGTTGCAAGCTTTTCGGGCAAACGTGAAACTAATATTGTGTACGTAATTATAAAATTATTACTGAAAAAATAACAAACTCAAATAAACGAAGTTGACGGCAACAATAGCTCCACAGTATGCTTGCAGCACTAGACCGATTTCTATCAATTGCGTTGGAAGAACAAATGATAATTTCAAGGACGCTGCTTCTCGGCAGAGTGGTGTGAGTGCATCTTTGTGTGCGATTCCTTCCTTCACTCGAAAACGCACAACGCACTTCTGAGATGGTGCTATTTTAAGTGAAAGTTGTAAAGAAAATGTTAATTTTATCTTTTTTGGCTAAGCTGTAGCCAAAAACTTCCATCTGTTGTTTCGCTTACCTTGTTTCGCTCTCTCTTTTTCTTTGAAACTGTTTTATATTGTAACATACTTCAAACATAAATGCACTTTTTACCTGCTTGTCAACCTGTAATGACGTCACTTGCACAAAAGCGCAGGGCTTGACTGCTGATGTAACAGAAGTAATAAAAAATGCGAATAAAAGTAGACGGACGTAGTGATTGTTCAGGCAGCATTTTCGATGGAGGCGTAAATTTTGTAGGCCTTTGTGGTCAGATTTGGCGCAAGTTGAAGAACCCCAGGTGGTAGAAATTTTCGGAACCCTCCTATACGGCGTCGCTCATAATCATATGGTGGTTTTTGGCCGTTAAATCACACATACCAATCATCAAATTATAGTGTTCAGGTATCTATATGGAAAAACTAGGACCCGACGTCACAGGGGAAAAACAGGAGGGGGGGATGGTGGGCTTGCTATTAGGTACGTGGCCATAGTGTAACGTCACACGGCTGTTTTTTAGGCCTTCGAACCGATATGTTCTTTTCTCAACGGTCAAGCACATTCTGCAAATAAAAGTTTATCCAATAAAAAAATAAAAGTTTATCCAATCCAAGCACATTCTGCTAAGTGGTTGGTTTTGAAGGCTGTTTAGTCAGTAGTCTATCGAGTCAACGGAGCAGCGTGCAACTCTCTCGTAACATCAATAGCCAATGACTGGCGGAAGCAGAAAATCGTCCGCAGTGTTGTCGTAATAACGAAGACAAAAAGAAAAAAAAATATTCCACTTTGAAAGCAGCAGTTTGTGTGCGGTTTGAATTATTGCATGAAATGTGTTTACCACCTAATATGAGCGAACTGCGAATACTCTCGGCAGCAAACACATGCTTTCTTTCATTGCGTTGTCTTGCCGTATCTCAGTCACCATAGGTTTGCTGCTCAACAACTGAAAAACTAAATATTTATTCCTAACTACGAATAAACTATCAACCAAAATGTTCGACAAAAACAACCAGCACAATTGGGCTTAAAAGTAGCCCCTGAACCACAGCGAGTTCAAAGAATAGACAGTGTTTTTTTTTCTTTTTTGTGCATGCTTACCTCGTAAACGCACTAATTCATATAGCTCACCACTTATTTTATTAGAAAACACGTTCGCAACGTCAGCAATAAAATATGAGCATACCAGAGCTTCGCGCTTTTTGGTTACTCCTTTTTATCTTGCCCTGCGTAATCGAAAACGCACAAAACGAAATGAAATCAGTTCATCGTGCACAGTCGTCATGCAAGACAACGCCGGTCAGACGTACGAGTGCATGGCAAATCAATGTAAAAATAAAAGATTAGCAACTTATATCCGTCGTACATGGACCAATCGCGGGGTTTTTTATTCATGACGTCATGAGTGCTGCCGAAAATACGGAAAACGCCGGGAGAGATTCACGCTCTTTTTCTTTGTATTTTGAAAAGTTGTTTAGGGGTCCTTCAGGTTTACATATGTGACATTTGTTTACATATGTGAAATTTTGGTGACAATAATACGAAAAGGAAGAGCCGCAGCGCCACACAATTTCCGTGATAAACGCCTAAACCATTCAACAGCCGTTCAAAACTGCCGTGTAGCAGTGCGACAACTCCATAGAATCTATAAAGCTCTCGCGTGGTGATAACCATCTAACAAATGGACTTTTAAAAGCGTTTTGTGACAGTGGTATGAGGTATGCACGATAAGCTAACAGATAGCCTTAGGCGTACTGCCAGAGAAGTGGGCCGATTTATTGCATTTATCATCACCACGTTTCCGCTGAAGCATTTGGCACGTCAACCCATTTTTGATTGCAGCTTTGAAGAAACAGTGACATTAACTTCACGCATGTCCTGTTATTGCAGCAAGTTGTAGTTGCGGTTCCTGTTGTAGCGATTGGATACTAATAATAGTATGAGCCCCGCCGTGGTGGTCTAATGGCTAAAGTACTCGGTGGCTAACTCGCAGGTCACGGGATCGAATTCCGGCTGCGCGTGCAGCATTTCAGATGGAAGAGAAAATTCTGTAGGCCCATGGGTTCAAATTTGGGTTCACGTAGGGAACCCCAGGTGGTCGAAATTTCCGGAGCCCTCCGCTACGGCGTCTCCCATAATCTACGGCGGTTTTGGGACGTTAAACCCCAAATATCAATCAAACAGTTTGACCAGTATCGAACCCTATTCAAAACGAGTTCAAAGCTCACCAATTTTATCGCTGCCAGCACTGCTAACTGGTCACTTCTCGATGTTTCTCCCCATCTGATCACGCGGTCACACGAAATGTGACGTGATCTTCATTTGACATTACGTCTGCTGGGCGCGTAAGTGTATAGGGCATGTCTTTGCCGCCCCCACTGTCGTCACCGCCGTCATTAGTGTCCATGTGCACAAGCGGCGATCAAAACACTGATGATGTGGAATTGCGGTGAGCCTTGGCGTGTCGGCTCAGTTTCGGTTCGATGCTCCTATGAGTAGTGATTCTGAAATCGATGCTGGACCGAGCAGCGACGAGGCAGCTGGAGACGCACGTTTAGACCACAATGGTTTGTATATAAAACAAACGAGTGCTCCGTGCGTGCTGCTTGTTCACAATGTCCGTAGCTTCAAATAGTCACACTCGCACTAACGACTATATGACAAATTACCGAAGCGGCAAAAACGAAAACGCAGGATCGCTAAGAACGCGCTGCACAAAGAAAATAAAACAAAACAATTGACGCTTTTGTTAGGCAGCCAGGCGTCGCCACCAGACGGTACCACATGTAGGCACCCCAAACACAACACAAAATTTGTCGACGTTGTCGCAGCTCTCACATCATCAATCGGAATCATAGGTGAGGCCTAGAAGCTTGCTGAACTCGTCAAAATACTGTCGATGTCGAATGGCCGGGAACGCGCTGATGCGCTTTGAACGCTCTTTGCGCTCTAAATAGAGTAGCTTCTACGTAACGGAAGCAATACATAATTCGCAAAACAACTCATGCGTACCAAGCTATTGAATTAAGGCCAGGGGGCGGAAACTCTCTATATCTCCCATCCCATGCATTCACTTTTGCATGCTGATACGCAGCGACTGCGCCACTTTTACCACTGGCGGTTCCCGGGCGTCCTACTATAAACTTTTCAAGAACAGACAATTTCTTTCATGACGTCACTGGTGACGTCTTGATATAGAGGGAAAAAACGAAAAAATTGAAAGGAGTAGGGCTGCTGCAAAAGCGCTACTTTGCCACTTAACATGCAAGCGAAATGCGCTCGTGCCTTATTTCATGCCCGCTAGCTGCCTGAGCTATGCAGTGACTTGTAAAATTCTGTTAGTTTTTTTAAAAGCGAAGCTCTTTAAAGCGGCACCCGTTCGTCCCCCATAATAGTGCGTAACATGTCTAACGCTTTAACCTGTAAGGTGTGGTGCTGGTGGGACATTTTTCCTGTGCGTTGTTGAACAATAAAAAATTTGCAGCGTACGCATTAACTAAAAGCCGGATTCTCCTGTCTCTCATTCCCCATCAGCAGCCATTGGCATGTAAATTGAGCTCTATCTCACAAGAAAGGGCTGCTACGTTATGCTCGATGGGCGTAACCTCCTTGGTTTTAGAAAGGTTTAGCGGGCGTTGGGCCGCAGTGCCGTGAATACAGTGAACTAGTATATACCACGAACTCTAGGTGGTTAAAGGTAAAAGTAGACACGAAGCGCAAGCCGTAAGAAAATGTGCTCGTTTATTCCTTTGAATGTTCGCTGGATGGTGGTGCTCTATATTCGGAATATATGATGAAAAGATGTGAGATGGTGGTAGCGCTTGTTTGTGTCTTTTTTCTTCGTCCCGTCAGTTTTTGCGCTGGTACTGCTCATAATGAGATGGTGGTACTTGGAGTATTTACTAGATGGGTGAACAGACACACAGAAATATGCATGGACGAACGCCGGGATGAACGCACGGATGGATGTGTGGACGCACGAACAGCCGCACGCACGGACGGGCGGATGGACGCACGGATGGTCACACAGACGGACGCATGAATGGACGGAAGAAAGAACGAATGGATGGGTGGACGCTTCGCCCCACTCTCCATCATTCACCCCGTGGATATCATGACATTTTTTTTGTAATTTTGTTTCTGTGTTCTGGAGAGACGAAAGTTAAGCTGACTGATGTCTCAGTATAAGACGAAACTCAATCGCCTCAAATAAAATGAACTTTTTTATTACATGCACTTTTCGTATAAAAAACGCATACACGTAGAGTGAAAGTGTCCCTTTTTTTCAAAATCAGCTTTATCTTACAACTGACATATGAACATATTGAGCGAACATTGAACCCAGAATATCTGGACCAATGCAAATATCATCAACAATCGCGAGTTAGACACGTCGTACTTGACTCAATAATGTATGTGATGATGGTGCACACTGTTTTTCTGCGAGAATTGATTACCCAACCAGACTGAAGTGCAGAGGCACAGAGAGGCTCGCAGTGATCATTAGATTTTTGAAAAAGCCCCTTCGTGGTCGTCTAGTAGCTAAGGTACTCGGCTGCTGACCCGCAGGTCGCAGGATCAAATCATGGCTGCGGTGGCTGCATTTCCAATGGAGGTGGAAATGTTGTAGTCCTGTGTGCTCAGATTTGGGTGCACGTTAAAGAACCCCAGGTGGTCGAAACTATCGGAGCCCTCCACTACGGCATCTCTCATAATCATATGGTGGTTTTGGAACGTTAGGCCCCACATATCAATCATTAGTTTTTTTTTTAGAAATAACGTCGCTGGAAACAGTGTTTTGGCAAGTTGACTTGTGCTTGTCAGGCCGCTGGTGTTACTGTGACGAAAAAAGTAAACTTGTCAAAACGGTGGCCTCACCGACATTTTCTGTAATAAATTTGGAAGAATTCAGTCCTTCACGTGTATTTGAGTGACAGTGGTGTGAGTCAAGACTCACAAACTATCAAAGAGGAGTCACAAAAACTTTATGAGCAGGAGGCAGCCTATAGTTACTTGGCTATATTTCAACTACACATCAAAAGTGAAAGAAGCTAAAACTGTGTAACCAAGCTGATTAGAATTTGAGCCTTTTAGAAATAAACGCAATTTCCACACAGGAGCTTGGCTACCGTCTTCAGCAGTTGAACAAGTGACACCGCATTTCCGTCAGTCCAGTCAGGTTCGCAGAAAGCTGGGTTTCCTCATGTACTCTTGTAAAATCAATACCTGCTCAAATAAGGGGTCCAAGTACTTATGTCACCCGTTGCCTTTAGGAAACGCTGAAAAATATTCGCGGAACTAGAAATCACTGGGTTAGCACACCGAGAGCTGTGAAAAACATGTTTTACCCAAGTAAGCCGTCTTCGAGGAATGTGTGATTCGTTTGTTCGGCGTAGCTTACTGCGGCTACCGTTCTCTGCCTGCCAGCAATTGCTGTGTTCATCCTTGTCGTTGTTGGCATGCACGCGAACCGAGCGAGATAACTGAATGTGATCTAACTTCTAATGTCGCTGAGCGAGGGGCGAGAAGGAGAGGAGGCAGTCGCTACGAACTCAAGTCAATCACTTTCCGCGCTTCCCCTGATTTAAAATTAACAAAAATAAGGAATAAGAAAACACATATAAACAAAAAGAAAAAAATTTCTTGCAGGGGTGTCAAACTTTTTTACTTGTTAAAACTTGTGTAATTCAATAAATGCGAACATTCACATCAACCTCACTCTGTTCGAACGGATCTTAGGATGCCTGGCAACCGCTGCGAGCTGCACGCTCCTTGAAACCAGAACTGTGTCGGTGGCATGCGTACTACTTACCAGGTGGCATGCGTACTTGCCGCAAAGAAATAAGTAATAAGTGCCATGAAATAAGTAATAAGTGAAATGGGGTTGTTTGATGTTTAATTGTGTTGAACGTCTCAGAGCAACACAAACTATAGGAGCAACGCCGTAATGGAAACGCAGCTGCCTTGTTAGAATGTTAACCGCTTATTACCTCATGGGCTCATAAGTTCAGACCACATTGACATTTTCGTGCAACAATCTATAAATAGATGCATTAGCGGAGCATTTTGAGAATACAAAAACATATACGTATGCACACACTGAGTTATACTGCTACTTTGAACATTCCCTTCGCTTATCGCACCAAGATGATGCCAAAACTTTCACGTGAGATATGATTCAATTGTAAACTCAAGGCTCTATAGTGATGCGATAGCGTTAACAAGCTCATTTTGCAAGAATTCCGGTGTAGGCATTGGTGCCTGCGCCATTTGTAGAACGTGAATAATGACCATCTTGGGCGTGACAGAAAAATCGAGAAAGACGCAAATGAAAGAAATAACAAAATTTTTGTTCGCAGTGAGAATAGAACTCAAGCCGGCAAGCATATGTTCTTCCACAGGACCACGTCGTTGCTTGAAGCTGTCTTGAAAAAAAAGCACTGTATCAATGTCAAGTTGTCAACAACAGAGTTTTTAGGGCGTGTGATGGTTTGTGGCAGAATCCTAGAATCCTACCGAGCGTCAAAACACGTGACTCGCGCTACGAGTGTGGCTTTAAGTGACCATCCCAATTACACAGCGTGCAGCTGCACAAGTGCATGTGGCATCTTACGGACGATTAACGGTTACTTCGCTCGTTAATGAATGAAGAATTACGGCTTCACGACAACTTAGCAACTGTACATTCTGTAGACATTATAACATAGTTTAAAACGCCTATTTTAACGCCAAAAATGCTCCTTTCCTTGTGACAACGTTCAAGGTGACGCGCATAGGGTCCAGTCATGCTATCGCGTTTTACACTTCAAGGCGAAAGTCAAGTGTCCTCCAAGGTTCTGCCCTACTTTGAGCAGCGCACGTTCCACCGCTGCGCACTTTTACACCCATATTTCCCTACCTGGCTACAAGCACATAAATGTGCCTTGATGAAGCGAACCGATGTTATTCAAGCGTAATCAGCTCAGTTAGAGCTTGCTCTTATTTCCTCTATGTTTGTTATTATTCTAGCACACCAAACTACAACCAATAGAACTAGTACCAATAGTATGGTTTATTAACCCGTTTAAGTTGCGCAAGTACGATGAACTCTGAAATTTATTGTATAATGATAATATATATTGTCCTTCATGTTTTTGCACAGCAGTAAAAAGTTAGGTGGGTATAATGAACGTTGCAGGTATTAAGTCTTGAGAACTGTTTCCTTAAGAACGTCCCTCCGCAATTGTCTTGCTCATGAGCAAGCGGCAAGCGGCGATATAAGTACGTACGTCATTAAATGGTGTGGCAATCACGTGATCACACGACAGCTTCAGATCACGATACCGCTTTGTGACGAGCCTGTTATCTTGGAAGTTTGTGTTCATGCTGACGTCAGTTGACACCGTGGACGCCAGATCATTTAAATAGTGGGATATGCGGTTCTTTCCGCAAGAAAACGCCTGCAGACAACTTGCTCAACACACATACAATGGTGATCTATTTGGTGAGTAAAGCTTATTTCAGTGCGCCTAAGAAATAACGATAAACGCAAGCACTTTGCTTCACTGTTTTGCCTGTTTGTACGTTTCTGCATTGTCCGTCTACTCGATGTGTTCTGCCGTAGCTTACATCAGCACAAATAACAACTGAACGTGCAAGGACGACATCAACAGGAAATAATTTTACCATAGTTGGAAAAGAAGATCATCACCACTTTGTGCTATATGTTGGGTTGACTTAGGCAGTGTTGTTATATCGGCAGTATCAATTAAGAATGATACATATTTACTATTTGTGCCGATGTTCGGGATGTGACATAACACGTTTTAGTAAAACGTGACCGCATGCAAGTACGAATATCTTCAGCAACTAGGATATATAAAGATTTAGGGTGTGGGAATCGAAATGGAAAATTGAAATTCGGGGGGAGAGCTCAGTGGTTGTCACTGAAGCAGGACCAAAAAGCACGGGGAGCGTACTCGATAATATAGAAGTCTTATATACTGTGCCGAAAAGCGTATAGGGTAATGACCGAACATCTCGATCTTTTCTGAAAAAGTCTAATGCCAATCAACTGTGCATTATTGCTACGAGAAATCGCATGTCGGGGCTCACAAGCTATATACCAGCCTGTCTAACCTTATCATCCTAATTTCATTACACTATCTAAGCTTGTGATATAGTGGCTTGAGACTCCACCTCAATACTCGTATTTCGTTGCTGACAGCTTTATGAGACTCCAATTTTCTGGTCGGACATTTAGAGTCTTTTTTTTTAGTTTTCAGCCTGCCTACATATTAACGTTGTTCCCGGTATATACGCAGCAAAGAAAAATGAAGAAATACTATACACTGGTGAGGATTTTTTTATTTATTTGAAGGAACGCTAAAACATGGATTGCACATTCAAACTAAACGCAGCTCTCGAAGCCAGGAATTGAACTGGTGCATTCATGCCGAATGGTGGAGCATGTGGACGAATGATAAATATGCGGCGAATTGCTACTTACAGGAACTCTCCGTTATGAGTATATTATTTTGGGTATATCTATGTTTTTGGCCAATGTAAAACTCAGACTGAGACCCAAACGCGCTCAACAGGAAGCGTGCTGCATCAAGTTATTCTCGATGAGCTATATGGGAGCGTGCACCAGCTATAGATAGCTCCCGCTCTTTATCGCGACAGTAGGGATAACGAGTGACTCGATGACGTTGCTCAAATAGCTCTTCTAAAATTAATTTTGCTGTAGATCACTTTACGCCACCAGCAGGCTTAGATGTTGCTAGGTATTGCGCCCAATTTTTATTTCCTCCTCACCGATGACGTCCGTTGTCGAGACGTTAGTATTACGTTGGACCCAGACTATGCTTTGTAGCATGGCGAGGATTCGTGTCTAGAAAATACTGCAAGCAGGTTGTTAAAAGTGAGAAGCAAACCGGTTGACTCTCACTTTTGCTACAATAATTTACATGATGAAAAGGTAAGAGGCAACGAGCGAACAAAATGAACCTCTAAACCAGGTACTAGATCCATGGGCGTGGTGGATTAACCGTTAACGCAAGGCTAAGAGCATATTCTTTCATTTATCAACGTTCTCTTAACCCCTGTAGGTGGCTCCTCTTTTCTCGATTGAAATCAATCACGTACATGAGGTAAAGTAGCAAATCGGGCTAGTTATGACATGCATTCTAAGTCACGACGAAGCGAATTGGGGTAAGTTCTGCATTTCGTCCAAATAACAAACAGTCCACAGAAGGATCAACTACAAGACGAGGGTCCCGTGCGCAAACTGAGGGAGGCATCGTTAGCCCATACGGAGCAACGTTTACTTCAATAGATCATTCCGGAGCAGTGGCGGCCTCGAAGGAATGGTCAGCATGCGCTTAATTAACTGTTAACCGTTCATTTGATAGTGTTCATGGTCATGATAACTACGACAACTATGGTAGGAGCAATGAAATATTGTTTATATAGCATAAAAATAGGCGAATGTATTGGCCCCTACGCTTTTTGAAACACCTCCTCGCGTTCCAGTTCTATGTACCGTGTGGTGTTCTCGGCAAGCTAACCCTCGTTGGTGTAGCGGTGTGTTGTGTATGTGGTCTCGTTACATGGTTGTGATTGCTGTCGCTTCTGGTGAGCTGAATCATGTTCACACTGTGGCGAATGTGAACCATTATTGGAATCAAGTGCCACGCTATCAAAATGCTACGCACCGATCGGGGCATCGCCGGAGAGGTTAGTCTAAACAAGGCTGCCATCATTAGTTGCATGTGATTTCACCTGTCTGCTGTTGATATCTGACAGTTACTGCTTCTGTAACATTCACTTTCTTCAGAAAGAAAATCCGCATTGTTGATAAGCTCGCGCTATACAGCCTTGCAGAAAACTAATTTAACGTATTGTGCATTTTCACAAACGTCCTCACCGAATGGTTGCTTGTGAAACACTGAAGGTTCAAGTCAAATAGGAGGAATCTTGCTATTTTGACTAACACGGCAAAGCGCACCGCGTCCAGAAGGTGCCTACATATATAAACGCCAGTAACTTTCTGCCTTCGATGTACTGGGGCAGTATAGTGTTTATTGTACGTGACTGTTGATTTATAATATTCACGCATTCTAATCACGTGTGTTTGTCGTAAATTTTCTGAAGTTTACAAATAAATTTACGTCTCGTATATTGCTTGTCACCATCTTGAAATTCATATCTCAACCTCCAGATTTTCTATCAGCACTTGTGATAAATGTATTTTTTATCGATAACGAGCAACTGTCAGTTTCATGCGTTAACACTTCATCCCTGCGAAGTTACCATGCAAATTGAGGAATTAATTGGTTCCTCTCATATAGCGGTAACTTTAACCCACGGATTTTCCTTTCTTAAGACTATTGCGGACGAACAGTTTGTCCTCTGACAGTTGCTTCCTAATGGACAAATCGTTGCTACTTTGGCGAGTAACAGTTGTGGTAATACAGTTACTTTCTAAAACAATGAACCAGAAACCTCTTTTCGCTCTTTGTAGCATAGAGTATACTCTTCACGATCAGTGCACAACAAAGCACGAAAATTAAAGAAAGTGCACGACACAAGCGCTGTCTAACAACTAATCGTTTAGCGGAAACAAAGTGGCATATATAAGCATGAAGGAAAGCAATAAAAATCTTATCAATCCCCACCAAGAATGTTTTCACCTATACTGTAGATATTGCCTCAAGGTCGGGACGCGGACAAATGGAGAAGGCTGGATGTCCATATTAAACTTCTTATTTGTCCATACTTGCGGCTACGTAAAAGGAAAGTCAGATTGCAGCCACACACTGGTACTGATAGTGGCGTACGGAGCGTTGGCCGTCGATGAACTGAAAAGCAGTCTAGCACGTCGGCATTTTAACACGTGCCGCCGAATATTCTAGCGTTATTGCTAGTGGCCAAGTAGGTTCCAAAATAATCTGTAATGTTTCCAAAGTGGACGTATTCTTAACATAACGACTTACTATAGTCCTGAAACTTCTCAAACACTGCAGGTGTGATTTGCGCTCAGTATTCCTGACAGGCTGAGGAAGCGAACGTTCGTGTGTTCGATCATGGCTGCATCAGCGTGGCGCAAGGGCTTTATCACTTCCTCGGTCAACAGTGCCACGTTTTCCTTTGGCAACTGTACGCGAGTTTCGAGCATAAGTTCGGCCCTTTCTTTGTGAACGACGTTAGTGATTGTTACCAGGAACATCTCGCGAAAAACATGCCAAGGTTTGACAGCTCGCCCTTGGTTTTCAAACCATCTCCTAACTGCATATTGTAGGGCAAAGTAGACATGCCGTAGCTTGTCTTCACTGCTTCAGGTGTTGAGAACGGTGACATGGTCGTACGCTTGCAGTCAGCTTTCCGTATCTACAAGTTGTGAACGGCGGAAAGTTGGCGGTTCCTTGGGTTGCCTTAGCAGGATCGGTGCAGGTGACCCGGGGTCTTTCATCGTCGCTCCAGCCATAATCCAGTTCTTTGTCTGACGTGTCTTCTCAGTTAGAGGCCCAAACAATGGTGGTAGACTTTGTTGCCTGCAGCTTGTTCGCGGCTCTGGTTGACGTCGATGTCTTCACGACTGGTGCTGGGTTCAAAGGTTGGCAGGGGCGTATGATACATGAAAAAAGCAGCACTTTCGCCTCATGTCACAGGGTCATGACGTGGATGAAGGGAGAAGACTAGAAGTCCAGGTTAAACTTTTTATTTGGCTGAACTTGTGGCCACGAAAAAGAGGTCAGATTACAAACAGGCACTGGAACTAATAGCGGTGAAGAGAGCGTCGGCCATCGATCAACTAACAAGCGGTGCAGTGCGTTGGCATTTATACATGTGCTGTAAAAAATTCTAGAGTTATCGGTAGCACCATAGGTTTCCAAATAATCTGTAATGTTCGCGAAGTGGGCATATACATAACAGAACAATATACTGCAGTCCTGCAGCATCTCGAACACTGCAAGCGTGGTTTGCATTGAGCATTACTGACAGGCTTTGTGGACAAGAACTGAATTAAGCAAAAGGGCAAATATGAAACGTGTGTGGCAATATGAAATCTCGGCATCCGTGAAATATTCATGGTTTGCTCACGCACCTGTCATCTGATTTTATCGATTTCTCACTCTTCAGTGGTTTCCCGCATGTGCTGGTTCCCTGTGCTTCCTCACCAAAGCGGTTTTGTTAGCTGGGCTGTGCAGCGGCACTGCTTGCAATGGAAGGAAAGATGCATACACGGTGTATACTTATCAGAGAGCTATCGGGCTACCTTCGACAAAAGATGAGGCTGACGTCCCGTCTGCCCAATGTACGTACCACCACATGACCAATGAATCGAGTATACCATTCCGCTCGCACTGTTAGTAAAACGCTTAGAGGGATTTATAAAGGAACGTTTAGCGCTCAAGGTAGTCTGGGCTTTCTGCACCTTTTTTTTTTGCAAATGGACCTCTCCTTGTTGTAAACAATGCGACGTCACTGCGGGCACCCCGCCCGCCATACCCTCTCTCGGAGCAGATGCTGGTTGGCAAGAAAGTTTCGCCGGCGGCATTTTCTGCATAGCAGAGCTGCGTGTCTGCATTCATTCGACGAAATTTCTACATTGCTGTGTTCTAAAGTCACAGGTTTTGAAATAAGGGGGCGACGAAAAGGTCACGGCTCATAGTGTGGAAATTCGCTCGTCGTAGATGGATAGTTGGAAGATAGAGACGCGACTAGCACGCAGTGGGCTTCACCCACGTAGATGACAGCAATAAAAAAATCTTATCTTCTTCGAAAGCGAACGTTTTGAACTGCACACGATAACTGGAACTTTAGAAATGTTTGCATGGCATGAATGTAAACTTATTCAATATCCATCGTGGAATGTGCCACGCAATTTTAAACGATGTACAGCATTGGCGGCGGCTTCGTTTTGAGCTGCTGTGCACGACGTCACGGATAAGATTCTCACACATTGTTGCAAAAGTGTAATCAGAGTTGAATGAAAAAAGAAAGAAATGCTTCTTGCTGTGCGTTATGGTGAGGTTAACATATCCTATATTGTGAAAACTAAAGTGAAATTCTGCCGCTGAGTTTCTCAGTAAAAGTGTATGATGTAAAACACGACAACTCAATAATATGTATCATCTGGCACAGTTACCTTGCTGCATTTGACACCTATAACGTGTTTTCCTTCTCAAGGCTTGATACACAAACTTCTAATGGGCATTAACACTTCATAAGGATCGAGCCGTAAAAGTAGAAAGTAGATAAGCAACGAAAATCTCCGCTGCTTCCAATAACACCTATCAGGTATCCGATAGTACGAGTTATAGCCATGGTGAAGCGTATATGCAGACTCGGCAACACTACAACGTGCTCTTAGCTCATGCGTAGTCTTATATATCACCCAGAGATCATGCACTTTTATTTTCCCGCACGCCGCACATACGCTGAGATGTACCCACTCGCAGATGATTACTTCAAATGCATTTATACCCCGACTAAAATGTCAGATTGTAAAGTTCCATCGTCAACCGCTTACTGCAACCAGCCCACAACGAATACCAATGTTTTCGCAAACAGGACGCGCCGCGTTATTCACACCGCACACACCATGCACAATATTCCCAGTTTCACCATCCGCAAAGGTAAACCGATATTGTCGACACCTTTCAACGCACACTACACGCCGCAGTCATCACTGCACATTTTCGAAGAAGCTGCCGCGGTTCCTCGCACAGGCCACCACGTGTGTTCACTTCTCCGAGATAAACAGCCAGCCAGCGTGGCGAATATTTCCTCACGCACGTTACCACACTTATATGTTCTCTGACACATAACACAAGTTAATTTTGCCACTGTGAGATCAAGGTTAAGCTTTCAAAAAGAAAAAAAAAATCTTGCCCCAAGCACCGAGCGACTGCCCTACTCAGCCACAGGCGGAAGTGTTTTGCTAACCACCGCCTTGCACGTGCATCGGTGACGTCACGCTGTGACGTACCCCGGTAGAGGTCTATTCTCGCGCACACACTTCCTAGCTGGCCCCGCCGCGGCGGCCTAAGGGCTAAAAGCTTATTCACACCGAAGGCGACACGCCAAAGCGGCGAAGTGGGATTTCTGAAGCGACGAGGCGGTGAGTGCGTGAACCTGTTCAGTGGTGCAAATATGTATAAATTCCAAATCCGGATGGAGGCGGTCTGGTGGAGACGGTGAATAGTGATGGAGACGGTGAATGACGTCGACGCTGACGTTAGCGGCGAAATCCAGCCGATAGTGTCCGTATATTTGCTGTCGCAACAATAAGGACGTAGCCACGTTAGCGGCGTCAGCGGGGTAAAAATCTGACACTTCTGCGGAGGATCCTTTCTCAGCGCCGCGAATGGAGTGTGTCGCGAGGACAGACATGGGGCCTCGAAAAGCACACACGTCTCTCTAAGGCTGGAGGTGATGCAAATTGCCTTCCCCTTATGCATATTGGAGCTCGAAAGCGGAACACCCGGAGGGTGCCGCATATGCTTTCTTTAAAGGGGCAAGCAAAGGTTGCTCGGACCGTACGGTAAGCGATGAATACCGCAGTGGAGGGCGTAAGCTGCTTCACACAGCCATCTGCACTTTGCGCCAGTATATTAGGTCAACGGGGCTGCGCGAGTCACTGTCCACTAATAACTCACATGAGAGCACGGTCAAGTAAAATGCACCTTCATCCTTGTCGCACGCATAAGGCGTCGATCCTTGAATCCCTCGTAGTAGTCTCCACTGGCGGCGCCTGGTTGTTTCTGCGCGAATGGAGCACCACAAAACATAAGCAAGCTGCTCCCTTTTACGCGATAAGCGATAAAATTTCTATATGCGTTCGTTTCCACCAAGCGGGCGTTTTGCGCGTATCTCTCAGTTCATTCAGTTGTTTGTGGGCATGCTTTCGGCACCCAATGCAGAGCCCCGTGAAAGTGCTAAGGACCTCGACAGAGAAGTCGAACACTCAAGAGAGCCAGGGAGATGCGACGCCAGCTGCCTCTTTTCCAACAGGAGGCCTCCTCCGGAGCGTTCGTCCGTGTCCCTGTGATTCCCATTGGCTTCTTGTGTTTACTTGCGCTTTTCTGCAACAACGCCGAGACGACCGCCTTTTCAGTCTCCTCACGGCTCCACCTTTAAACTGACTAAGCTCCCTTACGGCGTTCCGCAACGAAACGTGACGCCTTTAAAGCCATTCGTTCTGCTTTCTTGCACAGCACAGAACTTTCCGGTCCGCCTTTTTTGCGTTGTTTCCTTGCATTTGCTCAAGCATGGTCATAAAGTGACCAGACTCGATTCAACTTTTTCACTCGCTTTTGTCTGTACTTCTTACTCGAAATTGTTTCCTGCGTTACACGGTGAAGAACGTTCTTTAGAAAACGGGCTCACATCGGGGCTTCTGAAGCAGGGATGTTATTATACCGCGCTTGTGCTTTTTTCGTCACTGCGTTAATGAAACTCATTCCACCGTATCGGACAGTGACCATTCTAGAACTTTGTGTTTCGTTTTTTTTTTTTTCAATTTGCGCAAACTCCAGTCTAGCGCCTCATCTGTCGGCAATATGTTTGCGTGAAAGTTTTCAAATGTTTTGAAAATATAAATACACGCATGATAACAGCATTGTTTTGAAACAAAAACCTGAATTTTCCTCCCCTGATAAAATTATGGTATGAATTGAGCTTATACGAAGGAGGGAACACCGAACTTTGAATTTCACGTTAGTACGTTGCTTGTGTAAGCTACAGTTCGTTTAAAAAGGGAGATATCGAAAGGTTAATAATACGACGCTTTCAAATCATATATGAGATTCTCAAACAAATAAACAAGGAACTTAGAAAATATTTAATCAAAATCTCAAGTTAGGGCCCCCTTCATTTTTCTATAGAAATGTTCAGTTCGAACAACTGACAAAGCAAGCGCCCCGCGCTCTCCACTCCTTCAAATGGCACATTTTTTTAGTATATTGAAAACAATTAATGCATGCGTATTCAGAAAAATTTTATGGCCATAGGTGAACCAGTATTTGTTACTATTAGCTGCTCTTCTTCAGCTGTCTTAAGTTTTTCTCCATGGCAAAGCAAGGGCCCTCCCTACAAATATGAGGTTGCTATTCACCTGTAGGGTGGGGGGGGGGGAAGGCACTTGCTTTGAATTTGAAGGTAGATCAATCAATAAAAATACACTCTGCCTCTTACTACTTTGTAGCCTAAATAAGCAAAACACATACACATGACAAGGCCTAGAACTAAGACAGTGTTGCGCTGTCGTAACAAGTGCCTATGCTTTGTTGTTTCTACATATATATATATATATTATATATATATATATATATATATATATATATATATATATATTATATATATATATAAGGCTTATATGCAGAACAATAACTTCGGTTGCCATAAGGTTATAAGTATGAAAGTAGATGCGCTTTCACATAACAACTCTTTGATTAGCCGACGTTTTCTTAAAGGCATAATAATATTTACACATTTTTCGTGTCTTTTTATAACTTGTTGAGTCAGCAGGGAAGGGGCAGAAGGAAAACGTGAAGGAAAAAAGAAAAAGAAAAATATGAAAACACACGCAGAAATTTAGAAGCGACGGCATCTCAAGAATGTAAGACGAGCATAGACGAACCATGCCATCATTGACAATACCCTCCACGCAACCAACCTTTCCCCAAGTGAATAGTGGGACGTCCGTTTAGTATTGCACATAAACGGACGCCACACTGTCTGAAGTGGTTCTTGAGAGAAAGGAAGAGAAAAGTGAGCCCCGTTATTGTCTGCTTCAGTGAGCGACACCGCCACAGAGCTCACAAAGGGATGGGGGTAAGGAGGGATAAAAGGGTAGAAGTAAAGGTATAGGAAAGAGGAAGAAGAAGCAACAACAAACTGAGGGGATAGGAGAGACAGGAAAGATGGAAGAACAGTCACTGGAGTCCGAGGACGGGGTACACTTGCGAGAGATGGTGTCGGCGTCTGTAGATGGCGTAGAGCAGGACCAGTAAATCAGAGCTGCGCTGTCGTCGAAGGTCGTCGGCGACAAGAGATGACGTAGGACGAGCCCAGTCGGCCAGCGCTACGATGACGCCGAAGGTCGCGAGCGCGCGGAGCGCGCGGGCGCACAACCGGTCGGCACGAAATCCAGGGACACTGTCCGCTGTGATTGCAGTGCCATCTGCTGTGGGTTTGTGTACCATTGAAGTTAAAGACGAGTCAGTGGGGACAAACTTGAGTGCTCTGAGTGCATGTTAGCGGCGCCGGAAGATAGAAAAAAGCTGGTAATTTGGCGCCGCCATCAATATTCATTACATGCATGCATTTGGCTCCTGTCAGTGAAGGGAAAAAAAGTACGTTTACAAAAAATGAGAAAGAGAAAAATAGAAAAATAAAAGACTGTCTTCCGGGACCACATATCCGTGTGTTCTGACTGTGCTTGAAGCGGCAAATCAAGTGTATATTCTCAGACGCACATACGCTTACTGCTTTGCTAGAGGGTAATAATATTGTTGCAGTTTGGGGCTAAGGGCACAGAGTACTGATCAGAGAGAGGCGTTTGCGTTTTTCCGTGATTGTAACGCAGACAGAGTGCCTGGGTGTTCATTTATTCCGTTTTTATTGTATTGAATTTGTAAATAAAGTAGGATTCCTGTTCTCGTTTTCTCATGGTTCGAAAATTATTTTCCAGTGGTGTAACTCTGATGTCATCAAAGATGTGGTCTTTCAATGTACTGTGTTTTGAAAGTAGAAAGCCTGGTAGGAACGTACATGTGCACGATGGTTGTTGAATCTAATTCAGAACGGCGTGCGGAGCATATTCCGATGAATCTGCCCCGCACCAAGGACTTCCAAAAAACAGCACACGTATGCGCGAAGTACTCCTTCATCAAGAATACCCGCCAGCTATCACTTATCACGCCATCAAAAGAGGAAAATCTGGACCACCGGACTATTCGAAACCACAATACAGATGCCGACCAGCACCGACACAAAAATTTGCGATTAACTTTTATGAACAACCCGCCAAACATAAACAAGGTCCTAAGAAAACAATTTAACATATTGGAACAGAGCCAGCGGCTATTCAGAGTTTTCACTTGTCCTCCTTGTGTGGTATGCAGGTGGCCGAAAAGTATAAAGAATCGTGTAATGAATTTCAAGATACGCATAATACCTTAAACAGGGCGTCGCCCTTGCGAAAAAAGCAGATGCAAAGCATGAAAAGAAAACACATACAGGCATTGACAGTGACGGAAAGCACCCACTAGGACTTTAAGCGCAGGACAAGTGGGGCATTAGACTGTGACGCAGACAAGATGACATACCTTCAAGAATATGGTATATTTAAGTAACATGCAATACTTGGGCCAGACAGACATCCCGTTTAGAATCAGGTTTACAAGTATCGGGCACATGTACGTTCTCTGCAGGGCCTTCCACTTTCAAAACACAGTACACTGAAAGACCACCGCTTTGATTACACCAGGGTTACACTATTGGAAAATAATTTTCGAACAATCAAAGCACGGCAAACACTTGATTCTTACTTTATCTACAAATTCAAAATGATAAATACGGAATAAATGCTCAGGCACTCTGTCACCGTTACGATCACTAAGAGATGCAAACGCCTCTCTCTGATGAGTCCTCTGCCCTTAGCCTCCCAAGGCGACAATAATATTATTCCTTAGCAAAACAGTAAGCATATATTCATCTGAAATATATAATTCTTTTGCCGCTACAAGCACAGCCTGAGCCCACAGCTGTGCGCTCAGGCTGTGCTTGTACGACAACCGCTGGTTGCGAATGTCTTACAATCTTTTCTTTTTTTCTTTTTATTTCTTTCTCATTCGCTTTTTTAACGCACCTTTCTTTTTCATTCTCTGACAGGAGCCAATACATAAAATGAATATTAATGGAGGTGCCATAGTACCGGCTTTTTCATATCTTCTGGCGCCACCCACATGCTTTCGAAAAGGTTAAAGGGGTGGTGACACCAAATTTGTGGAATGCGTGTTCTTTGCTTCAAGCATTTCCTTCAGCTTCAGGAAGCATGATACACGCACCAAGATTCGTATATTTTTTCTAGAATAGCTTATTATTGCTCTGCTTATGTGGATCATTTTCCGTTTCGACTTCGCGGCCCTGAGTTGGGCAGGGACGTCGGTGCATAGGTGGCTTGGCCACGTGACTACACAAAGCTTTGAAGCACGTCGTTCGGAGTTTCGACTGCTCTCACACGCGCGTTCCATACAAGTGCCAGCAAAACAAACGCGCTGATAATCGCCATGGCCACCATCAGTAGCATCCAGGCAGAGGCAATACAAAAGCCAACCATAAGGAAACAAAGGGCTTATCCCACAAGGCGGTTGAGGAGCTCGGCATCTCTGTACCCACATGGCAGCGGCCCGCTACACAGTGATCTGCGTTTTGGAGGACCGAAAAAATGGGCAGTTCCCACGTACAGCGGGAATCGATGATATGCGAAGAACAAATGAGAAAGGTTAATATGTTACTTTAAAATCAGCACAACGTTACGAAGTGGAGGTAAATGATTGCGTTCATGACTTTGCTGTCATGAGTATGGCATGTTTGGATATGTCGTTTACTTTCGTCATCTATTGCGGTCCCATGATACCAAATTTAGTATATGTGGAGATAGTGAAACGCCCGCGAGCCTGCGCTATGAGTGTGGTATGTTGTCATGGTATTACACGACACGCGTGCCCAGATCATCATGTTTGCACGTGACATATATTTAGTTATCCATTGACATCACGTAACACCAAATTTCGTATATGTGGAGTTAGCAAAACGGCCACGAGCGCATCATGAAGGGCCCAATATACTCCAATGTAGCGTTGTCGTGCGCGCACGCTGGGCACAGCAACGCTATACGTTAGCAAGACGCGAACACTCCATAGTCTGACGCCAGGCGCGACCAGCGGGACCAGTGGCTGTCAGCGTGGCCCGACGGCAACCGGCGTGAATTGGGACAAGTTCAACACTGCGTCTACCTCTTTTCGGGACGAAGGGACCCTAGACGCACTGAAACGCGCATGCGTCAAAGGAACGCAGCACGGCGCGCGCCTGCGAATATTTGGCAGGACCAGCGCCTGCCGTGGCAACGCCGGCGTGACCGAACGAAATGAAAGCTGGCGAGCACACTCACCGCGTCGCGTCGAAATGTGTTGGCGCCTTCACTGTGGAATGTAGTCATGTTCTCTCATGACACGCATTCCATGATTATCATGTTTGCACCAGTCACATACCTTCGTCATCTATTGACGTCATGTAATACGAAATTTGGCATATGTGAAGCTGGCGAAACGGCCACGAGCGCATCATGAGTGTGGCTTGTGGTCATGCTGTTACATGATACACATTTCATGGTTATCATGTTTGGATGTGTCATTTACCTATGTCATCTGTTTGCGTCACCGCGTAATACTGAGTTTGGTACATGTGAAGGTAGCGAAACGACCGCCAGCGCATCATGAGCGTGTCATGTAGTCATATTGTTACATGACATGGCATCTCATGGTTATTATATTTGCATCACTCATGTAGCTTCGTCATTCGTTCATGTCCCATAATACCAAATTTGGTATATGTGACCCTAGCGAAACAGCCGCAAGCGTATCATGAGCATGGCATGTAGTCATGTTGTTACATGACCCACATGTCATGAATTTCATGTAAGGGTCTGTCGCTTGCGTTAGCCATTCAATCATGTCATGCCATATCAGTTTTGCAACATGCCTTGTGAACAAAACCACCGCTAGAGCTGCAAGACCATAATATGTAAATCATGACATTCATGGTATACATGTAATGATTTTCATGTTATGTACAATGAAATGTGTTCTTCATACACTCATGTTTGCGCAATACCAAGTTTGGTGTTGATACTACTATCTAAACGGCCAGGATAGCTAAATGTCGTAGGCGGCTAGATAGATAGATAGATAGATAGATAGATAGATAGATAGATAGATAGATAGATAGATAGATAGATAGATAGATAGATAGATAGATACGCTCAAAGTCGCCGAAGTTCGCGAAGAAATGCTTTGTCTTTCATCAAAATTTATCCAATCCAATTTACAACACATGTACAGGACGTGGACGAGGAAGTCGCTTGACCCTAGATGCGCCGGCCTTTTTGTAGGCGCCGATAAGCTAAAGGAGCACGCGGCAGCAGTGCTGTAAGATGCGCACGGCGTCTCTGACGTACTAGGACGCGTCGAGTGTCTCTTCGCAAGCACCTAGTGTCCTCGACGAACGCACAGTTTCTCTGCAAGGAACGCCAACACACACGTCACTACAGATCTGGTGTGACGTCACAACTGCCGATGCTTCTATTTTGAAACGTCAGCGTTGCTTGCTGCGCAAGCAATGGGTCTAGATCGGGAGACTGGGCATTCGCCTACACTTTTAAAAGTGAATTAAAATATATTCTACGCGTTTGTTTTGTCCGACCCTTCATGTGAAGAGTCCTTGCATACAGAGTAAATTCACATCAGCCTTGTTATAACCACGGCATTCGGTAATATCACCCCTTTAAATTTCACCCCAACAATTCGTCCTAAACTTAAAAGGTGGACAAAGCTCCAGCTGACTGCACCGCAAGGTACAATTTTAAAAGGAAGTCACACTGTCCTCTTGGGGGAAGGCTGAGTGTTTTTGTGTGGGGGGGGTCTGGAACTTGACAATGAATATATGGCTCGTTTACGTTCACCTTACTCTCTTGAGATGCCATCCATTCCTAACCCTGGCCTGTTTTTCTTTACTTTTTCCTCTTTCTCTTTTTTCTTTTTCGTTCAACTTTTCCTTCTGTCACCTTCCATGCTGTGTCAATAAGCTATAATAAGACACGGAAAATGTTTAAATAATATTATGCCTTGCAAAAGATGGAATGCGCGTTGAAACTTCGGCTAAATAAACAGTTGTTAGCGCCTCCAGTATCATCATCATCATCATCAGCCTGACTACGTCCACTGCAGAACAAAGGCCTCTCCCATGTTCCGCCAGTTAACCGGTCCTGTGCTTGCTGCTGCCAATTTATACCCGCAAACTTCTTAATCTCATCTGCCCACCTAACCTTCTGTCTCCCCCTAACCCGCTTCCCTTCTCTGGGAATCCACTTAGTTCCGGCGGCTGCATTTCCGATGGAGGCGGAAATGTTGTAGGCCCGTGTACTCAGATTTGGATGCACGTTAAAGAACCCCAGGTGGTTCGAAATTTCCGGAGCCCTCCACTACGGCGTCTCTCATAATCAAATGGTGGTTTTGGGACGTTAAACCCAACAAATCAATCAATCCACTTAGTTCGCCTAATGACTAGCAGTTATCCTGTCTACGCGCTACATGCCCGGCCCATGTCTATTTTCTCTTCTTTATTTCAACTATGATATCCTTAACCCCCATTTGTCCCCTAATACACTCTGCTCTCTTCTTGTCTCTTAAGGCTACACCTACCATTTTCTTTCCATTGCTCGCTGCGTCGTCCTCAATCTAGGTCTCCAGGTTTCTGCTCCTATATATATATATATATATATATATATATATATATGAGATATAACAGACAGTAATGCCAAGGAATGTACAGGGGGAGTTATTAAAACCAATGGAATGTAATAAGAAGACAGAAAGAAAGAGAAGTGGATGAAAAAATTACCAGCTGTGAGCAGGAATCGAACCTACGACCTTCGAATAACGCGTTCGATGCTCTAACCACTGAGCTATCACAGCTGCCGTCCCTCCATTCACTTTTTGGGGATTATATGTGAATTTAGAAGTAGGAGTGACAGTCAGCGCCATCTATAAGCCAAACAACGAGTGTGAAAACACTCTTATTCGCATGTTTGGCGTCACGTAGCACGTGAACTTATTATGAGCGGGCAGCTGATTAATTGTCCCTCTTATACAACCTAAACACACCAAGTCTGCCAGTACGAGACCCTCGTTCAATGAAATAAGGGAGAGAAGTGTATACCTAATATTTCCGTGTTTTAACACATTATTAATGAGATATAACAGACAATAATGCCAAGGATGTACAGGGGAAGTTATTAGAACCAATGGAATGTAAATAGAAGAAATAAGAAAGAGAGGTGGATGAAAAAATTACCAGCTGTGAGCATGAATCTAATATATATATATATATATATATAATATATATATAATATATATATATATATATATATATAAGGAAAACAAGTGTGTACCCAAGGGCTTGTTTTTCGTGTTTACACCAACACCAATGAGATCCAACAGAAAGCAATGCCAAGGAATGCACAGGGGAAGTTATTAGGCCAATTCTAATGTAAATGAGAAGAAGAAAAGTGGGTGAAAGATAACTTGCCGTGGGATCCCGCTCACGGCAAGTTATCTTTTCACCCACTTTTCTTTCTTCTCATTTACATGACAATTGGCCTAATAACTTCCCCTGTGCATTCCTTGGCATTGCTGTCTGTTGGATCTCATTGGTGTTATATATATTATATATATATATATATATATATATATATATATATATATATAATATATATATAGTGTGGGCATTGTCATGCGCCTCTTTGCATATATGCATATTATAATAGCATCATCCGCCTGGGTCTCTGTCCTGATCTTCACTGGGTATCACCGCAATCAACATCGTGTGTGTGCACGCTTGGCCTGAGACTGCCACTTCGTTGCTGAGTCCTTGGGCTGAATAAACGATGTCTCAACCCAGACGTCATACGTGGTGGAGTGCTGGGTGGGGTGCGTCATAAATGACTTTTCGATCTTGCTGTCGCGCTTCCGTGTTGATGCGAGCATGATCGCGACACCGCGCTAGTCTTGAAATGTATTCCTCGCTGGTAGACGGGACGAGTTGACGTCAGTGTTGAAAAAGGAAACGTCGAGGAAGAAAGTAGGGGAACGTCCATAAACGAGGTAGAACGGCGAGTATCCGGTGGTGCGCTGAACGGCCGTGTTTTAGGCAAGGTGAGGAATGGCAGAAGAGTATCCAGTTTTTGTGGCTTGGACTGATGTAGACGGCTATCATATCAGCAAGTGTCCGGTTGAAACCTCTCGGTGAGACCGTTGGTTTGAGGGTGGTAGCTGGAAGCTCTCTTGTGTGTTATTCCAGAGGCGCACAATACTTCATTTTAGCACTTCTGACAAGAACACCCTTCCACGGTCACTCAACAATATACGAGGGGCGCCATGGCGCAGAATGATAGCGTGCACAACGAAGTCAGCAACTTCCGAAGCAGAGGCAGTTGATACAGACGTTGTCTCCACGTAGCGTGTCAAGTGGTCTACTGCAGTCACTATCCATCGTTTGCCAGTCGATGTAACGGGAAGAGGGTCGTAAAGGTCAATACTACAACCACAGATGTCGTCGTGGGGCACGGAATTGGCTGCAGAGGCCCGGCCAGTGCAGTTGTCTGGATTTTACGACGCTGGCACGAAACACAGGAACCGACCTAGCGCGCAGTACTAATAGAAATACCAGGCCAGTAGAAGCGACTTCGGATGCGGTCGTAAGTCTTTTTGAATACCAAGATGTTCGGCAGTCAAGTCGTTGTGGAAGGTTTAAGCACGTCAAGTTGAAGAGAGCGTGGTAGCACGGGAACCCAGCGTTGACCATCTGGGTGGTAGATGTGATGGTACAGAACTCCATTCTCCAGCTTAAAACGCAAGAGTTGACGACGATGTTGCGCGTTAGGTGGATGGGAAGCTCCTGAGAGCTGGTCCATGGTACGCCTACAGTACGGATCAGACAACTGGCAGGAGTGAAATGTGCGCTTGTCATCCGAGAATAGCTGGTCTATTGAGGCAAGCGCAGGCGCTGCAAGAGAAGTGATTGATTGATTGATTGATTAAAACTTTATTGATTGATTAAAACTTGTTTAAAGAGAAGTGATGGCCGAACTTTGACCGATGCTATATATACAAGGTCTAGGTTTGGTTTCTGCCCATGGCAAGTTATCTTTTCAACCGCTTTTCTTTCTTCACGTTTACATTACAATTTGGTCTAATTATTTTCGCTATACTTTTCTTGGCTACATTGTTTGTTATACATCATTATTATGTGTCAAAACGCAGAAAAACGAGCCCTCAAATATACACTTTTTTTCTTACTCATTAACGATGGTCCTCCTACTGGCAGACTTGGTGCCTTAGGTTGTATACGAGGGACTATTGGTCAGCTGCCAGCTCGTAATGAGTTCACGTGCTACGTGACGCCAAACAGGCTCATAAGAGTGTACCACACTCGCCGCCATGGCTACTAGTGGCGCTGACTGACACTCCCACGTTTGAATTGACATAGATACCCAATAAAGTGGCTGGGGAGATAGCTGTCGTGATAGCTCAGTGGTAGAGCATCGAATGCGTTATTCGGAGTCGCAGGTTCGGATCCTGCCCACGGCAAGTTATCTTTTCACCCACTTTTCTTTCTACTCATTTACATTACAATTGGCCTAATAATTCCCCTGGTATCTTCTTTGGCATGGTCATCTGTTAGATCTCATT